>WBNM01039615.1:0-127915 GCA_013399055.1 Ramphastos sulfuratus | reverse complement strand
TGGTCAGACTCGGCAGAGTCAGGGGTACAGCTGGACCTGTCAGTGTTAGGTTTGGGGTTGGAGTCGGCAGCGTTAGGTCTGTGGTCAGACTCGATGACCTCAAAGGTGTTTTCCAAGCCGAAGGAGTCTGTGCCTCCGCGTGGCATGTGCCAGCAGTGCGGTGACGCAGTGAATGGGGCGGCTCAGGAACTTGGCAGATGAATAGGAAACGCCTGCTAGGAATGACCAAAGGCCAGATCTTCACCCCAGAGCACAAGGTCCAGACATCCACAGCACCAGGGAAGCTCAGTGCAAGATGGACTGCAAGAGTGCATCCTGCATGGCAAGGAGCTGTGCACACCGGCTCAAAAGGCGCCAGAAACCAGCTGCTCCTTGCCAGAGCACAAACTGTGCTTTCTTCTCAAAGGTGGCCTGGTGTGCATCAGGCACCACAGTCATGCCAGCTCGAGGGAGAGCAGCAACAAACAGCTAGAGGTGCCTGCTTGAAGACCCTTACCAAAAGAAGTGTCACCATACCACAAGCCTGGAGGTGCATGTGGACAGCCAGAAGACACAGGCCATGGCCAGATGGGAACCCACACACTCAGCCAAGGGTTCATCTTCCTTCTAGTTATCAGGGTCAGAAGCTATTCTTGAAACAAATGCACACTGATGTTTTGAAGCTAGATTTTTCAGCTTTTAGCTATTTGTCTTCAGAAGTCCTTAAGAATTCCCACCTAGCTGGCTGCTGCAATTAGTGTGTCACAGGCTCCATGACCTTCCTATTTTGCTTACCAAAGGCCAGTTGAACTGTGCCTTAGTGATGGCACTGTGTAGCTAGTCAGATGGAGCACTGACCTGCTCCACCTGTTTTTTTGGAACCAAAAACCCTTCTCAAACTTCATTGACAGATATATTTATAGCTCTAATCTAGGCTTTCTGCATCTATAATGACTGAAGTAGATGTTTTAGTACAGCCTTTCACAGAGCGATTCGTGCATCTGTCAGTTCCCCACTGCTCAGGGAGAGCTGCATGCCCTCCTGTACAGCAAAAAGGAAAACTGCTTGATAATTTCAGACCTAATTATGACTTGTCCCAGTACAAACATAAAAATAAGATACCTGCTTTTCGTCTCAGATCCCTCTATCTTAGATGTAGGAGGAAAAACTAGAGCAGTAGAAAGAGGTGAAGTCTTGGGGAGTAGAACTGGTGCCCAGTTTTGGGCAGGAAGCAACTCCCAAACTGGTTTTCTGTTCTCTCAGCAGAACAGCAGATCAGTTCAGTGCATGGAGAGAGTTTAAAAGCTCTCTATGCTCTAAGCAATTTATTCAGCAGAGGCTGGAGGGAACACTTCAGACAACCTAACACTCCTCATCAGGGTTGTGGGACAGACAGCATGAATCTGCCACAGATACATGTGGAAAAAAAAAACCAAACATTTGCAGGCTTTGTTTTAAAATTTTCTTCTTTCTTCTTCTGCCACTTCTTCCTCCAGGTTTCTGTACTGAAGTGCTGTTTTAGTAAAACATTATCTTATTTTCTCACAGAAACTGGAGCACTTTAAAGTGGTTTTTTTGTTCTATGAAATACGACACTGGGTTTGAAGTATGTGTTTTGTTCAAATATATGCTCTGAATTCTTATCATGAATTGGAGCTTCCCCAGCACATCCCCTGGGTTTAGAACAGTGTTTTTGTCTGCGAGTTACTTGGACGTCACCATCTGATATTCTCATTGAAGCTGTCTGCCGTCCCTGGCTTTTAGCTGTAGACAGATGCAGACAGAGCTCTTTTGAGGAGAAAAGGCAGAGCCCCTTCCGCGGTGTGCTGTGAACCACACCTCAGGAGCCGCCCGCACGCCTGCCGCCAGAGCAGCGGCAGAACCTTGCCACTTTACGGGCTGGAGCAGTGCCGAGCCGCTCGCCGGCTCTCACGGCTCCGGTTTGTGTGTTCTGGCTTAACTTTTGTGCCAGTCTGAAGCTCCTGAAAGGGAAGAGGCTGAAGCGTGAGCGAAAGCTTCAGGCTTACCCTTACCGTCGTGTCTCTTCCAGGGCAAAAGGAGGTTGGAGCCAGGTGGGTGTCAGGCTCCTCTCCCAAGTAGCAAGTGACAGGATGAGATGAAACAGCCTGAGTTGTGCCAGGGAAAGCTTACATTGGATATTAGGAAAAGTTTGTTCGCTCCAAGGGCTGTCAAGCAGGCTGCCCAGGGAAGTGGTGGAGTCACAATTCCTGGAGGTATTTAAAAGCTGTGTAGATTTGACACTTAGGGACATGGCTTAGTGGTGGCTTTGGTAGAGCTGGGTTAGCACTTGGACTCTGTGGGCTTAAAGGGCTTTCAACCAAGGACTTGTGTGGTTCTATTGAAGTGTGCCCTTGTGACCAGCAGTGTGCTTTGACTTTCAGACAACAGTATGTCAGAAAGTATTCACACTCACAGTATTCAGACCTAGTTTTAGGCTGCCATTCCTCATCTTCCCTCTGTCTCTCAGCTGCTTTCTCAGACGTGCTGCAGAGCGATGGCTCTGGAGGAAGCCTCATTGCCAGCCTCCGCCCCAGCAGGCTGCAGTGCAGCAGCCCTGGCTTCCCTTCTGCCAGCAGGAATGCCAGCAGCCTGCTGTGGGCACGAACTTCTTTGCAGCGTTCGTTTACAAGCAGGAAATTTAATGGGCTGTGAGGCTGGATCATGGAGGCTTTTTTGCTGCTGAAGTAGCTTGTCATTTTAGTTTTAACTACGGGAGGCAGGACAGAATTGTTAAAGCAAGCCAATTATATTAGCTATTGAGCAGGGGATTTCTGTCTGCCCTTCCCAAATGACAGAAAGCAGCAGCAGCTGTGAGCCACTTCCCAAACGACAACCTGCTAACATGACTGGGGATTTTGGGAAGTCTGGGTCCTGTGTCACCATCCAGCTCAAGATCAGCACTCCTGACAATCCACTCCCTGCTCTGCAGTTCCCCCTCCTAAAAGGGTATCTTTGCTGAAACAGCATGCTGAACCCCATAGTCCCTCCTGTTTTAAAATGAAGACAGAAAGCAAGCAGGTGAACTCTGAGTTTCTGGCTTTCATCTTTGCACCAGAGTGTTTCAAAGAGTCTGTCACTGCCCACAGGAGCCAGCAAGCCAGTTACAACCTCTGGCTGCTATTTATTTATTTGCAGTTTAGCAAGGGAGAGGTTGTTCGCGTGTAGTAAAGCGTCCCCAGTGCCTGGAGAGCCAGGGCTTCCTCACTTACAATGCTCAGCCTCTCTTCTCAAAGTTCACACTCCCACCACCCCCATCACCATGGGTAAATAGTGATGGCAATGTCTGTGGAGTCTCCTCATTCACATGAAGTAATTAATTACCAGCTTTTGACTGGAGCTGGAGCTGCTCAGCTAATCAAGCTAACAGGCAGGACCTCCAGTAATGTTCAGGTCCTGCTTTTGCTGGTGTGCTGCTCACACTTCTTTCTTCCAGACTGCAAACTGCAAGAGCTGCTTCCCGAGCTACATAGGACACAAAGACCCTGCTCTAAACCTCCAGCTGAGAGGTCTTTTGTCATTTCTTTCGGTTTTTCAAGTTTGACACTAGCAAATCCCTGCTCACTCTGTTCCTTCCCAGCAGCTCAGTGCTCAGAAGATTATATACCACACAGATGGCTTATGGGTCAGACAGGGCTGCCAGGCAGGTAGTTGGCATCACTGGGACCTGGGTTGCACCACTGGCATCCTGCAGCACCCTGGGCTGGCTGCTCCTCAGCCACTTGTGACAGGGAGAGTCACCATGAGCACTTCAGGGTCCCTTATCAACTGCACCATAACAGCAGCAGAAGAGTTTGGCTCAGGAAGTGAAACAAGCATCCAAATACGGGGTCACGTTTTAGCAGCCCCTTTGTCTCAACTATCCCAAGTAATCTTTGTATTCTCTTGGCAAGTGAAGCACATTTCAGAAGTCAGTTGTGTTTCTTTGGAGCTCTCTGGTTATTTTCCCAGTGTGAGAGCCACACACCCTGCTGTCAGGCCCTCAGGTATTTAAATGCAGTTTTTAACTTATAAAAGCAGTTCCTAATAAGTGGCTTATCTCCACTCCTCTCTGCTTACCGAATTTAAAATACACCTGAGAGCAAACACAAACGGCAGGCCGTGACAGGATGTTACCTGCTGCCTACAGAGCACAGTGTGCACTCAGTGTTCACTTGCTGCAGCTGTCTGATTCACCTTGGCCCAGGTGCTGGCCAGGAGTGGCAGCTGATGGCAGTCAGGAAGAGAATCGGTGCAAATGTCAGGATCGCTGTGAAAAGAAGGTTTTTGATTCAGCACAAAGCAACACCTCGCTTCTTGGGGCAGGCTGCCCTCTACTATTTCATTTTCTCAAGGGAAATCCAAAAGTTTCCCAGCAGAATTTTTGGGAGAAGGAGTGAAAAATAAAAAAATTCCAAGCCAAAACCCGAGTGTGCCTTTGGGCAGCTGAAGATGGAGGCATTCTTAAGGATTTTTCTGCCTCTGGTAATTCACAGCTTTTGTTGCTAGTAAAAGCTGCAGCAGTAAATGAAAGTTAATCCACCTTGCAATTATGAAAGCACAGAGGCTTATAACGTCCTGAAAAACAAGGCTGGGGCTAGGTGGAGCAGCCATGGTTCTTTTGTGCACTCCTGCTGAAAGATGATGTTGCTTCAGTCCTGAATTCCTTGAAGCATTCCTGACCGCAATCACATCTGCTGCCATGAAACCCATCACGGCCTCTGCCACTGGGAAAAGCCTATTTAATAATCAGTAAAGTTCAAGCTCAGCTTGTTGTGATGAGTTATTGGAACCCCTTATCATTTTCTTGGGGAAAAAAAGGCCGTAGTGGAACACAGTTTTATGTTTTCACATTTAATTGATGATGGGCTGAGGTTTTATTAATCTTGCTGGGCTGCAGCACAAGATGCTGAAAAAGCTAATATGAGATGATTGCGTCTGGTTAATATGTGTGCTTTGCAGACCTGATAAGGCCTATCAAGGCATAAATTATTTACAATTTGATAAATGCGTTGAAATCGTTGACTGCTCAGACACAGCAGAGCTCCTTCTCTGCCCCCACCCCGGACGATGCTGCCTTGCGAGGGAGCAGAGCGGGCATGAGGGGGGCGGAGCAGCAGCGGCACGAGTGGAAACCCATGGGGAACAGACCCAGAGGTGGAGGGAGTGCAGCGAGGAGACCACCCAAATGACCTCCCCCAGCATGAGCTTTTCGGTGGTGAAACGGGGTGGGAGAAGGCTACTAAGTGCCACCTGCCTGCCACCAGCCCTCGATCTCTCCTGGTGGGGGATACAAAGCTGGCAGCAGAGCCCTTTGTCCCCACGAAGCTCTTTTTGGCAGGTAGTTGCCGAGAGGTTTAAAACGATTCCTGGCAGGGCTGAATCATGGAAGTGATTGCTGGTGATTGATGAGTAGCCTGGAAAAAAATCTTGGAGCATCCAGACGATTAACTCTTGCACAGGTACACCTGCTTGTATTTAGTGCCTCACCCACAGAGAGGTGTGGGAGCAAGTTCCAGACGCATCCAGATTTACTGGGCAAGTAGACAGCAGTTCCTGCTGGCAGCGTCGCAGCAGCCCGGGCTGCTCTCCCAAACACCTCGCAGGGACCCTGGAGCAGGTAGCCTGCTTTTATTTTCTACCTATACAGCATCTGCGGGGTTCTTGCAGCGAGTGACCTGCGTGCAGGCTGCTGCTGCTCAGTCCACACTGCATTTGGATCACAGAGCAAAACCCAAGCCCCATCAAGAGCTGGAGGGAGGGAAGGTGCAACGGAAGAGGTAATTTAATTACACACCCTTTTCCAGCTGCCTGCAGCTTTTGCTTTGGCTCCAACCCACCTGAGAGGCCTGTGAGAGTGGTCAAGGGGCTATGAACCCTGATGGAAAGGGGTGGCAAATTCTTGGGTTGAGGACTTTGAGCTTGGTGTGAGCCAAGCCACCGTGGAACAGGCACTTGTCTGTGCCTGTTGAAATGCAAATCACTGATTCATGGAAGCATTGTCTGCCTGGAGAAACAGGGTTAAGAAGAAAGCAGGGTTGAGGGTACTACGTGAGGGCGTTGAAGATGTCCCTTCACAGTGCAGCAGGGTTGGACTGGATGACCTGATCTAGTGTAGTTGGGCATGGCCTGGCTCACTTCATGGGGGCTGGACCAGATGACCTCTGGAGTCCCTTTCCACCGCAGTGCATTCTATAGTTTCACCCTGTGCTGCTCTACTGTGCAGGGTCATTCAAGGGTGTGAAGAGCAGTCAGCATTTCCGAGCAGCACACAGGAAGACCCAATGGTTTGAAGTTTAGCACTCCACTAACACGAACCACATCAGAGCTTGGTTTGACCTGCTCTCCTGGTTAAGGCAGCAAAAGCAAACCCCGAAGCACCCTGTGGATCCTGTGCTGCTAGATGGGGCCAAGATTATGTTTCTTACTAGGGATTATGTTTCATGATAGAAAATATCTACAGTCCAGTGGAAATTTTAGAGTAACTAGGTGACATTTTACAACCCCTGCAGTATGGAACAAGCTTAGGTGATTTCTTCTGTTTGAAAATTGATGGTGTGGAGGGGATGGGAAAATGCAGGTGCAGCAGAGGAGAGCTGCAGCAAGACCCATCTATTTAAATGTATACCTCCTTAAGCCACTGTTTTTCAAATACCCTACTAGCAATATTTTCCACTGCAGAGCAGCATTACAGTGGAGTGGGAAGATGCTGAGGAAATAATTTTTCCCCAGCATGTGCTGCATTCTTTAAATACTTAGGTTTTTCTTGCCCAGAAGTTTCCAGTCCAGGTGAATAAAGAGCTGAACAAAGAGCATCACCCAGCCTGGCCTACAGCCCAAAGCTGTCAGCAGCCAAGGGCCATGGCACCATACAGAGCCAAATGAAGCCTTGCTTTGGTTCTCCTACATTGCAGAAAGCTGCATTCAAAACAAAACCCATCTGCACATGCACAAGAAAAGGTTTTCCATTTTAAAGAACACAAATGTTAGTCACAGCCCTGAACAATGGCCCCTGGCTCCTGTGCTGAGCAGATTTGCTAGGCACCTTCTCACTGAACGCTTGCAAAACACAAAGGTGCTAGCTAGAGCCTGCAAATCCCCATTCTCTGCACCCAACCGAGCTGGCCGCTCTGCCAGCTCTGCTGGAACCAGTGACACGCAAGCAGCAGGATGAGGTCAAGCTAAGAACTAAGGCTATGTGAGAGTGGACAATCCCACAGTTTGAAAATGACTTCAAGGAGAAGGAGGAAGAACACTTGGGTTAAGTATAAGGCATACCTTTGAGCAGTGGCCAGCAATTGCTAGCTAGGCCTTAAACAGGGATATTCCATCTTCTAGTTGAACGCATTGGCGGTTTAGTGTTCCTGCATGGTCAAAGCTGTTGTGTTGCCACAGGAGATACCCACGGCAGTAGCTGCAGGGACACGGGTCCCTAACCCTCATGCAGCGTAACACGTAGATAATTCAGAGTAGCAGCAGTAGTTAGCACGATGCCAGCGTGGTGGTTTTGAACCAGTTGTGCTCCAATCCCTCACCAATGTGACGATCCCAGCTGGCTTTAGCATAGGTCAATGCTTCCCACCCTTTGGCCACCCCAAACCTTACACTCACATATTTCTTCTTCTTATGTCAGAGCCTTCTGAGCAAAGCAGTTAGAAAGCAATGCTCTACTATCTCATTTGGAGCGAGAGCGCCCGAAGAGACATATGTTGAACATTGCCAGGGACAGTGACTCAGTGCCCTGAAAGGCAAGGGGAGAAAGCCAAAGAGCCATTGCACATTGCAGTAAACACTGCAAAAGCAAAGCAGCCCAGAAGGACAGTCGTATGCATCCCTGTGCCCGTGCCAGAGGAGAGCCAGAGCTGGGAGCGGAGACAAGCAAAGTCAGATCCTCCTGTGGCTTTGTTCCCACACACTTCTCCCTCAACTTTCCAGCTGCGGCTCCCTCCAGCTCAGCTACTAACAGCAATGCCACCCGTAGGCGCCCACAGCTTGGAGTGGTCATTCACATTTTAAGTAGCAGATCATTTAGCCATGTAGAGACAGAAAGCTTTCTGGCCCCTCAGCACTGCCAGGCCCCTGGTCCCAGGTGGAACTGAAACGCAGTGCAAGGGCCTCTTTTTTTTTTTTTTTTTTTGTCCTGAAGGACTGCAGTCAGTTTTGGGGTGAAGGCTGGGTGAGCATATGCATCAGTGCTTGTTCCATCTGAACAGAGCCACTGCTCTGGAGCAAGGGTGTTCCTGCCCTGGCAGTGGTGATAGCCAGCTGCTCGCAGCATCACCCACCTGAGTGAGAGGTTTCGGCAAGCCTGCAAGTGGCTGCAGACCCGTGTGTGAGTGTGGCACTGTTTCAGCAGGAGCTTTCCGTCACAGCAGAAGCCACACTTCCCCCAGCATCCTTCTGCAGCGCTGTTTGTGCCACCACAGCTCAGTGTCTGCCCCTGTGCCCAGCAGAATCTCCTGCTCCCCTGGTTAAGAAATGCAGCACAGAGGCAGAATGCTGCCACTCCAGGTCTGGTGCCTGTCATCTTGTTCTCCCCTTCCTTTTATGACCTGAAAAATAAAACAATGTCTTCTTGCAGAGACGCCTGGCCATAGGCTTTAAGCCAGCCACAGATTTGGTCAGCAACAGGGACAGGCACCTGTCACCAGTCAGGCTGTCATGATGCCCTGATGGCTGCCATCCAACATCCAGTCTTAGTTACTGCACTGGGGATGCTCAGCAAGAACATGTGGTAGGTGGCCGTGGAGCCTGCTGCTAGAAAACAGACCCCAGTGAAGATTGAGGGCTTGGGAGTTTCTGATCTCTGCCACACACTGAAACAAAAACTTGCAGAAAATAAAGTAACAACTGAACATTGAAGAGACTGAATGCTGGGGGGAACTAAGGTGTAGAGGACCCCTTTGAGATCAGCAAGCCAGCACTGCAGGGTCCCTAGTGACAGGCAGCACAAAATCCCACCCCATGAATTCAGCATCAGACTGAATGAGCAGGACAGCAGGGACTCGGTACTTTGGCTGCTCCAGGCAAACTTCCAGCCTGTTATCTTGCTCTGGGTGGCTGCTGGCTAGTGAAAACCCCATCCTGTGCTGGGAGCCCACCATGGCACTGCAAGATTGATGAGAGCAGCATTTTGCCAGGAGAAAGAGGCAGCAGCAGTGTGCTGGTTTAAGGCTAATTGGAATATTTTAATGAGAAAAAAAATAGATTATAGGCTGTGAAAAGCAAACAGTGGTGACGTCTGCTTCACTCATAGGCTTGCTGAGATGTATAAGAACAAGGACACAAACATAGAGCCTCTCTCTCTGGGAGCTGCTGTGTAACCCAACTAACCACTCTGCTTCTAACCGCCCTTACCCATCCTCCAAACTTACCTTGCATATAAGCCAGACCTTGGGATAAGGTAGAAGGGTGGAAGGGTGGTTGGGAGCCCCTCCTGGGGACTCTGATTTCTGTGTTTCTGTATTACCTTTAACTTGTATATTTCTGTAAATATTCCTGTATATTGTGTATATCTCTGCTTGTATACTGTACTAAGCTGTAAATAGAGCTTCAGTCCTTAGCTTCCAGCCAGCTGAGTCCAGTCTAGGTGATTTTCATAGCGGGAGGGTGGGTAACTCCCAAACCATCACAAGCAGTTTCTCACTGGGGCTGAGGACAGCACAAGACGTTTGGTTGTTTCCCCCTGTTCACACATTGCATTTGGAAAACTTTGTACATTAGGTGCAAGAGAGTCCTGAAGAACTGAACAACTGAGAAGACATTCACCAGAGTTTATAGTCAAGCTTTAAAGGCCCTAAAAAGAAAAGCTGGGTGATTCTTTTTAGCTTGTTGAAACACAGACCCTGCTTCTGCCATCCTGAGCGCAGGACTTCAGAGTGTACAGGAGAAGTGTGCCTGGGCCATATATCTGCACATTGGAAATCAGCTGTTTACTGAGCTGCATCTTTGACCAAACCCTAACACCACTCTTGCACTACCAGTAGTAGTTAATGGCTTTCCAACAGCTTTTCCAAACAGTTTTGCCTTAGACTTGAGGAAAAACTTCTCTCCCATGAGAGTGCAAGAGCCCTGGAGCAGGCTGCCCAGAGAGGTTGTGGAGTCTCCTCTGGAGAGATTTCAGTCCCACCTTACACCACCAGAAATGCCTGGACAGGACAGGATTTTAAGCCTAAACAAGTTGGGAATTTAAGTGGAGGTGGGGTGGAGGGGTAGGGAAGAGGGAATGGAAAACATTGTGGGTTTGTTTCATCCCATCTTTTAGCAGAGGTGCTGCTGCTTTGCTATTCAGCTTTTCCAGCATCCTTAGACATATTTTTATCTAACAAATCTATGAGCAAAGGGTGGCTGCCTGCTCTTGCTGATCTCAGCCTGTGCAGAGATGTATCTATTTGTCCCACTGGAAGGCTCCCATTGAGCTGATTGCATCTCCTGTAAGCTGCTTTGAGTGAAATCCTTGAGCTTTCCTGGGCCAGCAGCTGTGACTTGTTAGGCTGCTCACCTGCCTGGGCCAGTCCAGCCACTGCTGGTGTAGAAATAGCCCTTAGGGGCTCCTTTTGGATGGCATCTTTGTTTCCATACTTCATACTTAGAGTACTTTCTTTCTGTTTCAAAACAGGTGTTTTGTGATGCTAATCAAGGCATACAAGGCACGGATGTGCTGGAGTGGGAAGACAAGGATGCCGCGGAGACGCTGGTGGACAGCGTAGTGCACTCCAGGATCATCAACCCCTTGCGCCTCTTCGTTAAGCCGTCTCCGGTGCTGAAGCACGGCCAGGTGTCCTACTCGGACAGCACTGAGAACTTTTGGGATTGGCTGTCCAACATCACGGAGGTTCAGGAATCTCTGGCACGAACTAAGCGCAGACCTATAGTGAAAACTGGGAAATTCAAGAAGATGTTTGGCTGGGGAGACTTCCACTCCAACATCAAAACTGTGAAGCTGAACCTGCTGATCACAGGGAAGATTGTTGACCATGGCAATGGGACCTTCAGCGTTTACTTCCGACACAACTCCACAGGCCTGGGAAACGTCTCGGTAAGCCTGGTGCCACCTTCCAAGGTGGTCGAATTTGAACCTTCTCCACAGTCAACACTGGAGACCAAGGAATCCAAGTCCTTCAACTGCCGAATCGAGTACGAGAAAACAGACCGCGCTAAAAAAACCGCCTTGTGCAACTTTGACCCTTCCAAGATCTGCTACCAAGAGCAGACTCAAAGCCATGTCTCCTGGTTGTGCTCCAAACCGTTTAAGGTGATCTGCATTTACATTGCTTTTTACAGCATAGATTACAAACTGGTGCAGAAGGTCTGTCCCGACTACAATTACCACAGCGAGACGCCATACTTGTCCTCTGGCTGATAGGCCGTGGGCAGCCACAGAGCTACAGCATCGGTCATCAAAGTCAGCATCTCCAGTGTCCTCTTGGAGAAGAATTTGTTTTCCTACTGGGTTAAAGTCTTTACAAACTGTAGCTGTGTTTGTGCTGTGCGGTAAATACAAAACTTTCTGTAACAACCATCTTCCCGTGAGACCGCTGCCTCTGAGCTCTGGCATTGCTCTGAAGGGAACGAGCAGGCAGCCGCACACAAAGCTGTGGCCCCAATCTGAATGTCTAGTTTCTAAACTGGCCGTGATGGCAGAGAGCTGGGCTTGTACTTGGGCAGCACTTCGCAGGACCCACTTTGTCCTTGGGAACTGTAAATGGCAATACAAAGAGCGAACGATGAAGCAGCCTCCCAGCTGCTTCCATACTCCCACTCATTTCATGGAGAGTGTTACACATACAGGGCTCAAGGCATCAACTCCAGACAGCAAGAGCAAAGAATCTGCATTTCCTTGAGTTGTAGTGGTTGTGTGTGTTCACTGGAGTGAGGAGTGAGTAGTGCTTCCTTCAGCCCTCCCACCCATGGGTATGCAATGATGTCATTAGACACCGATGAGCACTAGTTTCTTAGCCCCACCAGGTGTGCAGCTTTGTGTACACTCAGTCCTTCCTTCCTTCCTTCCTTCCTTCTGTGGCCACCACCGGGTTTGATTCTTCTCCCGTGCCCACTGTACCACAGTGCCAGGTCTACAGGGATAGAGAACACACGGACCTTGGGAAAAAGAGGATCTCTGTTCAAGCCTGGGGCCTTGCTGTCCCACCCTCCTGGCACCATCCTGCAGCAGGGAAAATGTACCACAGTGTAACAACAAGTCACAAATAACAGGAGCTTCCTGCTCCATGCCACCCAGCTGTCCTCCTTAGCACTGCAGCGTGTGCCCCAAGCCATGGTGCAAGCACTGACACGTGAAGAGGACGACTCCATGCATCCTCACCTCACAGGGCAGACTGCCAACAGTTCTTGCCCATACAAAAGCACTCAGCCAGGCTTTCCCCACTGCAGAACAGCAGCCCTCCACCACAGCTATGAAAGGGAGGTCCTGGTTATGCTGTAGCTGCAGCAGGACAGGGCTTGCTTGCACTGTGGTCAGCAGTGGTGAGCTCCAGCAATGCAGCTTCAAGCATCAGTCCCCTGAGCTTTCCTTGGGTATTGCGTTTGCTGCTGCTGCCAATTTGCTGTCCTAGTTCTTTGTGACAGTTCCATATCACAACTCCTGTGGAAGAAGCTGGCTAAGGAATTGTTTCTATTGCCTCCAGTCAAACTTACATGCAGGATCCAAGTAGTTACATACAGCTTAAATAAAGTATTAATAAAATATTCTGTTCGAGTGGTGTGCACCCAGACAGGTGGTTGGGACAGCTCAGACTCACTCATGAGATGACTTCAGAGTTCCCTGGTAGAGACTCATACCAAACAAGTATTCTGTTACACACACACTGCCAGCAACTGGCTCATTTGTTTTCCTCTTTAAGTGACAAATTTAAATGTGCTGTTTAGTTTGATCAATACTTTAAATGTTCTCCTTCATCTTACTTCATCCAGAGTCCCTCCTTGTCTAGAAGATGTTTCTCAGTTTGTCTGTTACTGTTGATTCCTATGAGATGGTCTACTTGGTATTCTGCATAGTGTGTCCTCATCCTGGCTGTACATAGAGCTGAGTTCAGTGGTTGGTGCTTTGTACCCTAGCTGCAAGCCATAATTCTACTGCCATGTATTTTTACTGAGCACTGTAGGCAGCTAAAAGAACCCACTACGTGCTACTTATCATAGAGTATGTGGCAATCATGTCTGTAGAGACACTGCAGTATGTGTCCGTGTCCAGGGTCCCTGTGTCCATGTCCAGGATACCTGTGTCCATGTCCAGGGGCCCTGTGTCCCTGCATTTGTATGTAAATAAAGAGAGTTTGCTAAAGCTGGCCCTTGCTTGTGGCACATTAGCTTCTGTTCAGAGATGTTACCTTGTGTCTCCACACACAGATCTGAGGCCTTGCAGCAGCACACAGCACTGCTGCCCAGCTGGAGCTGGCATCTCTAGGAGCGTACCCTGCAGTGAGGTGTGCTGCTGGCCCAGGCAGCCTGAGTTCAACTTGTGCCATGGTACTTGAGAACTGGAGTGCGTGCTTTGGCAGAGACAAGCCTGAGCTGCTCGCTGACTGTGCAAGGCACACTCAGAGTAGAGGGGTTCGACCACATTAGAAAGCATCTCAGCTCCTCCAGGCAGGAAGGCACTGGGGCATGCACCAGCTGGCTGCTGAATCCCAGAATCACCAGGGCTGGAAACAGCCTTTCAAGATCATCAAGTCCAAGCACCATCTACACTGTATCTAGATGGCTTTTGATGGCAACTTAACCACGTCCCTGGGTGTTCCAGTCTTTGAGAACCCTTTTGGTATAGAAGCTTTTCCTAAAGTCCAGCCTCCTAAAGCCCAGTTAAACCTCCCCGGTGTAACTTGATGCCATTTCCTTTCATCCTACCAGTTGTGACCTGTGAGAAGCGACCAGCACCCACCTCTCTACAACCTCCTTTCATGTTCAGAGTTTCTCATCAAATAGGAGTGGGCTCTCCCCCAGCACAGACACCCTCCCAGTGCAGCATAGCCACGTCGAAAGTTGAGGTTTCCAGACCTCAGGAAGGCAAAGCAGGGCGTTGAGCAAACAAAACAGCTCTGGGAGCACCTGGGGAGTCACAGGGAAAGGCTATTACCTGCCGAGGGATGAGCTAACACCCGAGCTTCTTCAGTACTGAGAAGACATACCCGACCAGCAGCTCTGGACCTAAACTATCTTGCAGGCTCTTCAAAGCAAGGGCCAGGCTGGTGCCATACCAGCAGAGCAGGACTGGGTACAGGGACTAGGAGGAAAACTGAGTGCAGGAGGCGAGGTTTAACCCGGCTGTGCCAGTCCCATGTGCCGAGAGCCAGCCCAGCCCGCCCCTGCCTGTCCTCCGGCCCTGCTGCCTCTCGCTTTTAAGCCCGCAAGGACCTTTCCCGCCCCCAAACCTCCTTCAGCACCCAGTTCACCTGCTGAAAGACACAGGCTGTGCACCCAGGAGAGCTGCTGCCTGTGGAGGCTTCACTGCTGCTTTAACATAGCCCAGACCTTCCCCAGGAAGCAGCCAACCCTCGGCAGCAGCATCTGACCTGAGTTCTGATGCTTTGATGCTGGGGCAATAGGAGAAGCTTGCACTGCTCTCCTCCAACCAAGCCCCAGCACCAGAAGGCATCTTTGCAGCTGGAGCAGGAGGAAGGAAGGAGCCTCAGTACCAAACCCCATTATGCCAGAGACCTCACCACCACAAGAACTTTAACAATCAGTCTCAAAGCATTTGGGGGGTTTTGTTTGTTTGTTGGGCTTTTGGTTTTGATTTGGGGGGTTAGATTTTTTGGGGTTTCTTTGGTTGTTTTTTTTTTTCCAGATCAGTTTTGAGAAAGTCACTGCAAGAAAGCACCTGCAGATAGGAACTGGGCCAAGGAGAAATTATTTACACCTAGTAAGGTAAGCAAAATGGTCTGAAGGCAGTGACAAACTTCACAGAATGCCAGGCTGAAAGGGTTGGTTCAGCCTCTCTAGGTGATGGTGTAGCTGAAATGTCAAACTGTCTTCCAGCTGCCCAGTACAGGGGGCCCCACTGCTTCCCTTGGGAGATGATCCTAATGTCCAGCTGTGCTCACAGGGAAACATTTGCTTCTGGAGTCCAACGGGAATCTCCAAGGCCTCCCCTAGGCCTTCTTTAGGGTGAACCCCAGCTCTCTCAGCCTCTCCTCCCATGGCAGAGCTTCCAGTCCCCTGCTCATTCTCCTGGCTGTTCTCTGGACACTTCCCAGCCTGTCGCCATCTTTTTTGTACAGGGATCAAAACTGCAGGCAGTGCTGCAGGGGTGGTCTGACCAGCTCTCAGCAGAGTGGGGTGGTGACTCTATCTCTGCTGACGCAGCCCAACATCCTGTTGGCTTGCTTTGTCCCTGCAGCTCACTCTTGACATACTGATCTTGTCCACCAAGACCCCCAGGTCCCTGCCCATGTAAAGAGATCTAAACTTGATTTAATTTCACACAGAACAGGGCATTTTATCAAACATTTTTCTATAACAAGTGATTCTTTTAGATAACTTTTGGTTTTTACTGGTTGTTCCTCTCGTGACATTTATGTAAAAGGCTTTAAAATAAACATTTGGAGGATTTTAAATAATATTGTTTGCAAGTGTCCCAAATGGGCAATCATCGCTTTGGGCTGCAGCAACTTCATCCAGAAGTTGTCCATACACCTAATTAAATTGAATCCAAGTCCCAGCAGTCTCGTTTTGCAGGCATTTATACAAACGCAGACATCATTTAAACTCCTCACTAAACACTTCCTGTCGTTCGTCCCACCCAACATAGAGCTAATGCACAGCAGCACACAACGGGCTGGGTTGGAAGAGACCTCTAAAGCTCATCCAGTCTAACGCCCTGCAGTCAGCAGGGACATCTGCCACTCAATCAGGTTGCTCGGAGCCCCGAACAACCCTGGAACGTTTCCAGGGATGTGGCATCTCCCACCTCTCTGAGCAACCTGGCCAGGGCCTCAGCACCCTCAGTGTAAAAGGTTACTTCCCTCGATGCATTTCCCTCGCCCCTGTGCCCAGCGCCCGGCCCGCACACAGGCGCCCCTTTACCTTCGGAGCCGGCGCTGCGGGAAGGCTCCTGCCCTCCGTGCCCCTCTGCTCACGGCAGCCTGGACCGGGAACTCGCTTGGGTAGTTTTTCTCTCAGGAGCGTCGTGCTTTGACCCTCAGCCTTTTCATCTCCTCTGTACCCTTGCTGTTGGTCCTATCCTGTCACAAGTTCCTCTCACCCACGGCAGCGGCGCTGCACCCGCAACAGGACTCCGTGCCCGCCTTGCTGCCTGCCAGCTGCTGAGCTCTGCCAGGCTGCACTGCAGCGAGAGCGAGAGAATAAAGAGGCAAAAGCTGAGCACCCTTTGCTGTGAGCTCCCTGGGGTTACACATTTTCTTTGTGGGGAGAATTCACCAGGCAGTGCCGAAAGAGCAAACCTCTGAATAATCCTGATGCAACTGGAAAAACTCAGAGCAGCCAGGGGAAAGGCACTCAGATCAGCATCCTGTGCTGCCTTTCTTCATTGCCATTCAAGGCATTCGAATTTGCAGTTTGTTTTATGCTCTGCTGACCAGCATCATCTGGATAATGTTTTATTTATAGTATAATAATGAGTCGTCATTACCACTGCCCCTGCTCAAATGCACACAGTTGAAGACAGGAACGACTCGCAGTGTACTAAGTAGCTCAATGAAACCCACATCAATCAAGTAGATTTTTAGCTATGGGGAACCTCATTTGAAAAACTAGAGCTTGCCCTTCCCATCTGTCTCTTCTGAACACCTCTCACACGTCCATCAGAAGCAGCTTCCTCCTTTGTTTTCAAAGCAGCAAAGAAAGGGACATTGTTCAGGTGCTGGTTACTAGGAGCAGTGTTCAGAGGACGCTGCTTGTGCTGTAGCTGCCACTGACCAAAACCTAGGAATTAATGCAACCAACTCACAGCTTTAGGAAACCCAATTCACCAACTCACATCACAGTCCTGGTGGAGTTGGATCTCTGGACAGAAGCTAAACTGCATCTCGCTCAGCAGCTCCCACACAATGTGTTGCCCACACAATCTGGCTTGCCACATGTGTGAAGAACACACCAGCCCCACAAAAGAGGGAGATGAGGGAATGGTTTTGCAGAAGAAGTCATGAAATGTCCCAGTTCAGTCAAACCACATTTCACTAGGAGGGTCAGTGAACATGGGCCTGCAAAACCTGCTCAGATCTACAAGCAGAGGCAATAGAAACTCGACAGAGTCTGCTGGACACTGCCAGCAGCACAGCACAGCATCTCCCTGCTGCGACCAACCACATTGCAGGGTGTTCCAGCCCCAGATGCCTCTGGGTTCTCACTCAGAAGCAAGCCTTCAGTTGGTCTCTCAAGCAAAAACCCCAGACATCTAGACCAGGTTTTGAAGGCAATGGAAATGAATCACCAAAAAAATGTTTTTGCAAAGATGCAGTTCAGTCTGCAGCTCAGCATAGAGCCAGCAGCATCAGCACCTTCCTGCTCAGCAGTGACCAAACAGCCAAGCGGCTCACAGAATTTCATGCACTGCTCTCTGCTTCTGTCCTCAAGTCACGTACAGGATTGCAGCACGTCAGGGGTTGGAAGGGACCTCAAAATATCATCCAGTCCAACCTCCCCTGCCAGAGCAGGACCACCTAGAACACATCACAGAGGAACACATCCAGGAGAAAAAAAAAAATCCCCACAGTTTGGGGCTGTCTTAAAGTATTTTCTTCATCTGATCCATGATGGAGAAGAGCAGATCCTGTGGAGACCTTACAGAGGCCTTCCAGTATCTGAAAGGAGTCTATGACAAAGCTGGGGAGGGACTTTTTATAAGAGCTTGTGGTGATAGGATGAGGGGAAATGGATTGAAGCTTGCAGAGGGCAGCTGTGTGTGGTGTCTTCTGAGCGGGAAGCACTGCTCTGAGGGCAGAAAGACAACTGTGAATTCATTATGTCTGCCACTAAGAGCTCTCTGACTTGTAAGTTGAACTGGCAGACAATGACTTTGAAGCTTTTTTTTTGGTCTTACCTACTCCTGTAAAGCATATCACAGGTGCCTCCCCATTTCCTGTGCTGCATCAAAAGCAGTGTGGCCAGCAGGCCCTCATGAGACCCCCACCTGCAGCATGGCATCCAGTTCTGGTGCCCCTAGCACAAGGAGGACATGGAACTACTGGAGTGGGCCCAGAGGAGGCCAGGAAGTTGAGAGGGCTGAAGAACTTCCCCTGTTGGAACAAGCTGAGACAGTTGGGGTTGTTCAGCCTCCAGAAGAGTAAGCTCCAGGGAGACCTTAGAGCAGCCTTCCAGAATCTGAAGGACCTCCAGGAGAGCTGGGGAGGCACTTCTGGCAAGGGCTGGGAGTGCCAGGATGAGGGACGATGGCTTTGAGCTGGGAGAGGGGGAAATCGAGACTGGAAATTACAAAGTGAGGGTGGAGAGAGACTGGCACAGGTTGCCCAGGGAGGTTGTGGATGTTCCCTCTCTGCATATGTTCAAGGGCAGGTTGGCAACCCAGGCTAGTGTGAGCTGTCCCTGCCCATGGCGGGGGTGTTGGAACTGGATGATCTTTAAGATCCCTTCTATCCTGAACCATTCTGTGATTGCTCACCCAGACATAGGAGTCTGGGTTAAACTGAGGGTTCAGAGAGAATGAGCATTGCCCTGCTCGAGTCAAAATGCTCAAGCACCTGTGCTACCTACAAGCAGCAGAGCAGTGTAGGAAGCACAGAGCCAGCACAAGATAAGACCATAATCTCTTCTGGCATGTCAGCAAGCAGGACTCGAGGGTCTCACCCAGAGAACAGCATGGGACAGGACATCATGGGACACAGCCTGGCTGCAGCAGTCAAACAGGGCCATGACCGAGGGTCTGCTCCTGAAAGCCTCTGTTAGGCACCGCACCACTCACATGGCATCTCGCCTCTGCTGGCAGAACAGGCAGCACTGGTACCAGCCTGATGCCACAGCAGCAGCTCATGCTTCAGTCATCATCCTGCACAGCTGCCCTTGGCAGCTCTACCTTGGAGCCCACTCAGATGCAAATCCCACTCCTCTCTTTTCCTGCCTCATTCATGCAGTCAATTAAGTTTTGGCTGCCTTATCTGCACAGCTCCAACTAAGCTGGTGATCTCTCTGGAAGGTGATACTTTATAATTGGTTCTGAACCAGGAGAACAGTGACACAGGAGAGTGTGAGGTTATGTGAATTAGCCCTGAAGCGAAGAACAGCCCAGAGAAGCACCCAAAGTTACCAGGGCGTTTGCTTAGACCCTCCAGTACTGGTCAGGTTTGCATAGAATCACAGAATGGTAAGGTTGGAAGGGATCTCAAGGATCATCCAGTTCCAACCCCCTGC
The DNA here is from genome assembly GCA_013399055.1 of Ramphastos sulfuratus. Classification (NCBI taxonomy): domain Eukaryota; kingdom Metazoa; phylum Chordata; class Aves; order Piciformes; family Ramphastidae; genus Ramphastos; species Ramphastos sulfuratus. The sequence goes on along the minus strand of WBNM01039615.1, from coordinate 108,598 downwards.
CACAGGCAGGGACACCTCCCACTAGCACAGGTCACTCAAGGCCTCGTCCAACCTGGCCTTGAACACCTTCAGGAAAGGAGCAGCCACAACCTCCCTGGGCAACCTGTGCCAGTGTCTCACCACCCTCACTGTAAAGAACTTCCTCCTAACATCCACTTTCAATCTCCCCTCTGCCAGTTCAAACCCATTGCCCCTTGTCCTGTGATTACAAGACCTTGTCAATAGTCCCTCCCAAGCCTTCCTATAGACCTCTTCAGATACTGGAAGGCTACTATAGGGTCTCCTGGAAGCCTTCTCTTCTTCAGGCTGCAGACCCCCAACTCTCTCAGCCTGTCCTCACAGCAGAGCTGCTGCAGCCCTCTCAGCATCTTCGTGACCCTCCTCTAGACCCACTCCAACACTTCCATGTCCTTCCTGTGCTGGGGGCTCCAGAACTGCACACAGAGCTCCAGGTGGGGTCTGAGGAGAGCAGAGCAAAGGGGCACAATCCCCTCCCTTGCCCTGCTGCCCACACTGCTCTTGCTGCAGCCCAGCACACAGTTGCTGTCTGGGCTGCACTCACACTGCAGCCTCATCTTGAGCTTTTCATCACCCCAGACCTCCAGGGCCTGTTCCTCAGGGCTGCTCTCAGCCATTCCCCACCCAGCCTGGAGCTGTGCTTGGCATTGTGCCTACCCAGGTGCAGGACCTTACATTTGGCCTTGTTGCCACTGCTTCTCTCCTGAAGCTGTCTCCTTGTAGGAAAGTATTTAGGGCTCTCCACTCCAGACACATCCTGCTCACACAGGGTGTGGATACATGGGTGCTGCTTGCTGATTCCTATTGTAGGGAGCAGGGGACGGTGCAGGTCAGGAGATGACACTGCAGGAGCCAGCACAGCTCCCACTACCAGCACCCTCCAGCAGTGCCAGCACTAGAGGATCAAGCCCAGGGCACTACCTCAGGGGCAGAGCAGTGCTGCCTACAGCAGTTACTTGCTTAACAATTCTGCTGTTTGCTTCTGTTTTTCAAACAGCTCAGTTCAGGTGTTCAGAATGTGCAAAGCTGCTTTAACTGGGACAGAAGCATCTGTGCTTCAGCTGAGGAGACCTGAGCAGCCTAAGCCAACAGAACTCACACTCTTCCCCCACCTTGTCTTTTGAGGAGCATCTGAAGGCCACAGCACAGTGGCAGGTGATGCTGATCAGACTGGTACTGCTAACCTGGGATGCCAGCACAGAATATCTCACACATTTCTGAGCAGGTAAAGTGAAGGATTAAAAATATTTCAAAGTTGCCATACGGAAGATGAAAAGCAAACCTATTTATTAGGTAAGACTGCTTAATTCCAATCCACTTCTCATGTCAGATATATCTAACAGAAGCATTTTTTACTTCAATCATTGAAGATTTGGATTAGCCACAGGACCCTGGGAAAACAGAATGCCTGCTCACCCGAGCTTCCTGGAGGCAGTGGCACACACAGAGACTGAAAAATAGACACTGAGGTGCTGCAGAATGTTCAGAGAGCAACGAAGGAAAAGGTTTTCCAGGGAAGTCCCCATCCTTGGAGGGATTTAAATGACACACAGATGTTGGCAGTGCTGGGCTAATGGCTGACCTTGGTCTTAGTGGCCCTTTACAACCTAAAGGATTCTGTGATTGCTTTCTTCCACTTTCTTCTCCACAAACTAGACCCACAGAGTTTGCCATGGGCAAGCACAACCTGACTGCCCAAAGTAAAAATGGCACCACAGACAACAATCATGCAAAGCTCATCTGTGTCAAGGTGTTAAGGAATTACTTATTTTGTTTGGTCAGAGGAGTGAAGAGTAGCACATTTTGATTCACCATACTGCTGTTCTTTCAAACAGCCCTTGTTTGAAATACGAGTTTTGAGCTGTGTTGCCAGCAGCAGATTAATTGCAGCTCCCAGGAAAAACTGAGCTTATTTCACATTGACTTTTATTCCCTCCTGAATTAAGTTCCTTGTGTTGCACCAACTCATTTAAATTTTTTGAATTGGTTTTGCACAGTATCATTTACTGATGTACTATCTTTAATTACATAACACACATACACTCTACAGCTGCATTATTAATGAAAGGGATTTTAATTAAATGGCTCTTAGCACAATATTCAGTCATTAATTTCCCATGCTCAGGATGTGGAGAGATTGCAGTGCGATGGTCTGGGGAAACCTTGTGCTGTAGATGAGGGACACTTCCAAGGCCATAGCTTTAGAGTGCAGTTGAATTCATTCTGAGCACTGAATTACAATCTCAGCAGCTGGTGCCACAGCTCTGCTCTGCTGCAAATTCTCTCTTCTTCAGCTCAAGTGCTGCTTTTGCTCTGCCATGGCAATTCTAAGTGTCTCTCGATGGATGCACATATATCCCACCGGGAATAGTACTGGAGTTGCCTTTCAGGAACAGTTTATGCTTAGAGCACAGCACTAAGGGTGCAGCCTCTACAAGGAAAAGCTCTGCAGCCTCCTTTCTAATTACATGTTGCCCACCTGCCTCCACTCTTAAACTTCTAGTGCTCTTTGAAGTAACAAAGAGCAATCAGGCTCTTGGGGCTGGGGCTTTTCTTCCATCCATCCATCCATCCATCCATCCACCCACCCACCCACCAAAAGGAGGCACAGACACACACCAGTGCATCATGCAGGCATTGCCTGAAGCATCCTTACTATTCACCTGCTGTGAAGATCACCAATTAAGGCTAAGAGACAAAAGGACATCAACAAAGCCTTCTTTCCCCCACTAGGACAAATCTACCACTGCCCTTCCCAAGGCAAGTAAACCTCTTCTCCAGCCCAGCTTAGGAAAGGCAGCCCACAGAAGCAATCCTTAATGAGCTCCCCTCCACAATCTCCAGAAATTATTATTTTCCACTTCATTTATGCATTCTATTTATTGATATAAAACAAATTCATACCTAGAAAAAAAAAAGTTCTAGGACAGCATTTCCCAGGATAGTCTAAAAGCCTCAAAAGTTACTTTTTCTGTCTTTGTAAATGAGCACAAAGCAACTGGAGAGTAACAAGGCTGCACACCACTGTGCACATCTGCCCTGTCACTTGTGGTCCCGTGCTCATCTTCCCCAAAGGCACCTGCACACAAATGGGACTCCAGTCAGACAGCTCCTCAGACTCTTCCCATCTTGTTAGTCTCCAGGCAATTAGGTTCTAGAAACACTTAAATCTGGACTTCTGGCTTTGAGCAGTGAAGTCCATTCTGGAAAGCTGTTGTCTTCATTTCTTCAGCTTACTACGCTTCTGCCCAATGCCAGCACGCAGGTGAAGAACAACAAGGGCTATCCACCCCTCTCCTGGTAGCACAGCATCCTGAATGACATCCTACCTGCCAGGCCCTCTCTGCTCCAGCTCACTTCTCTGCTCTAAGACTCATGGGTTTGGATTCCTCTCTGCTGCATTGTCCTTCCAACTCTGCTAATGTAGTTCAACTCTGCCGTGAGCTCTCATGGTGCCCACTTGCCTCCAGCTGAGCACAGTAAACCTTGTGAAGGAGGAAGGGCAGACAAGGAGGGTATCAAGTAAAAAAAACATTTGGAAACTTTCTGTCAGCAAGTCAATCCCTTACTTGGGAACCAAAAAGACCAAATGGACTTTAGGCAGGAAGTTCAAAACCTTGTCAAAGACCATAGCAAGGCTCACCTTGGGGCCACTGCATCCTAGCATGTGGAGTGGAGAACAGCCATGGAGAGACCACAGCCAGCTATGGGCTAGCAGCAGCAAAAGATGATTGCTTTGCAGGGCTTCTAACGGAAGGGCAAAGAAAGAGGGTGAACACAAATAAAAAAAGGGCTAAAAATCCCATGTCAAAATGCCAGCAGAGAAAGGGTTTCTGAACTACCTGGAGCCAACACAGAGCCCATGTCCAGAAACAGCCAGCAGCCACGGGCGTGTTTGCTTAACACCTGGACCAAGGGACTGCAGTAGGGAAGATCTGTGCCAGGGCCTTCAGAACTGCTGCCACAATTTCAGAGTTGTTACTTATTGAAAGCTTGACCACTTCTAAGCATCTCACAAGCTGGGTACATCCCCCAGATCGGAGGCTGCTCGAGTGATGACTTTGCTACACTTCAGACACGTGAATGAAATGTTTAACAAAGCTTTAATGTGTCCCAAGTGATGAACCACCAGTGACAGCTGCTAAGCAGGAGGCTCTGAGAGCTGCTTTCCTTCACTTTGCACACACTCACTTTTTGAATTACACAAAATCTCTTCCAGCCAACTGAACTTGGGATTTTTTTCCTCACTTGTACATTTTCAAGCGTGCACTACTTGGAGTTTTTAAGGCAAAGCGGTTCCTTTGAAAGTGACTTGGTTACTTTTGAAAACCAGTAAGAGAACAATATTCATGTCTACCAAGTTTATGTAGCAACATCCTTAAAGAACAGTAAGCAACTGCCCTTTAACAGTGAAACACATTTCTTTGGCAAATTCCATCTTTGACAGGCGGGTTCTTGTCCATGTTTTTGTTCAAAGCCCTATGCCAGGCTCCAGCAGGACACGTTACGTCAGCAAAGGGTTCCTGGGCAAGGACCAAAGGAGTCTCTGAATTCTTCCTGCAGACCTCCCTCAGTGGTGTTATGGTAGCTCTGCCATACACCTACTCAGAAACAGGCTACTGACCACAGCACTCAAGGCAGCCAGAATCCATTTCTCAGGGTCATTCCCCTTCACCTGCTCCTTAACAGCTGTTACCCAGGAGAGTGGGAGGGAAAACACCTTGCAAGCTGCAAATGGGGAGGACTATTGGAGATTGTCTAGACAAAGCGAGCCCAGTTTAGAAAAGCCCTTGGGGTTATACCACACAGAGTATCCTCCACAGCTGATTATGTACTTTTTAAAAACTCAAACCAGATCTAAGATTCCTCCTCTTGAAAGTCAATACACACCTGCATTTTCACCTCTAGCTGCCCAGAGTGCAAGCATGCAGCCACCTGCTTACTGTGCACGTTGGGTGATGAGCCCCCATCTCGACACTTCTGAAGACCCACACTAACAGCTTTTTGGATAGTTCTTCCAGAGAGGCAGTTAACATTCTGCTGAAGGACTGATTAAAACTTGTAGAGGACATGCACAGAAGTGAGTCCCGGGGCCACACTGCCCCAGCAAGCGCCATGGATTTACTACGCCAGTGGCAAGACAGCTGCCATGCAGGGTTTGTTGAGTTTTTTGGTGCAGTACATCTAAAACAGGAGCCTTTTGTAGCTACTCCAGGAGATGCTAATTTCAGATATACAAACTCTGCAGCTCTTGTAGACCCCATGAGCTTAGGCAGATCATTTCCTATGCTCCTGCCAACTCCTGTGGTCACCTTAAGCAGCACCACAAACCCCACCAGTTTGGGAGTCTCAAACCAATTACAAGCAGAACCCACCTTAGTACATATACCCCAAACCCTTCACAGGTTCTATCAAACATGAGTTATTAACCTGAACTTTCTGTTCTCCAGTCTACAGCAAGAGAGCCGAAGTGTTGGGGCAGAAGCAGGGCAGATTTAACCTCAGGTTGTGGTAACAGAGCAGCACCATTCCCAGGAGGAGCACACTGCCAGGTTATAATGAACCAGCTCCTGCATTTGGAGATCTCCAACACTGCATCTAGCACCACACTTCCTAAGCCACCTATCCAAGATGGCCCAAGGGAGCCCTTAACTGTCTTCTGGTGCTGTCACATTACAGCTTATGGTTGTTTAAATCCACTTGCTTCTCCTCGACCCAGTTAGAGAGGACAGACCTTGGGCAGGAGATGCATCACCTTCTGTACTCCTTCAGTCTTTGTTGCCTGTCCCCATATTCTCCCAGACAGGGCAGGACGCCACAATGACCCAGACCCAAAGAGAAGCTGAACACAAACACTTCACCTCAGCCTGCAGCACAATACCAGGCTGGCTATCGGCCACACTGGCTATCAGCCACGCTGCCTCCCTTTCCCAAGGTCCCATCTTGCAGGTTGTTAGTACAGCCCCAAGGTATTGTTCTGGATTAGCAGCTTTAAAGCAGCTCCATTGTACAAAATCTGTTTCAGCTGATTATCCTGGCAAATATTAAGGTCTATTTCTCCAAGCTGATTTTTTATTTCCTGCTCATCTATTATAAAGTTTTCTCCTACTGATTTTTATTTTTTTTTCCTTCTGCTGGGAAAAAAAGGAGTTTTGTTTGATCTCAGTTCTTTCCTCTGGATGAGCATTTGTCTCAGAAGAGTCAAGGTTAATCAAGCAGAAACCAAAATAGTTTGGAGTCTAATGTTAGATACCTGCAGAGCATCATGGAAAGTTTGGGCTCCCATGCAGACAAAAAACCAACCAAACCGATGGCTTTTCAAACCTCATGCTTGTGATTTTAAACACAGAACTGATGCAACAATGTGTTTGGGTAAATGCCTCCAATGTGTGCATAATAGGAGTAGGACAAAACTGACTGACAAGATACAATCTCACGTCTACTCCTGGCTGCTCTGGACCTCATGGAGGTCTGTACTCCATGGTTCTCAAAAACATAAGGCTCAACCCAGGACAAGGAGGCACATAAAGACTCTGGAAAACAAGGCGCAAAGCCCAACAGCTCTGAAGAGCAGACGTCTGACTGTGCCAGGATGCAGATCTGAGTGTTTTCCAAAGCCAATGTAGACACAAGGATGAGCTGAGGCTCCTGACAACAGCTATGTCCCCCTTATTTCCCTTCTTATCCACAAAGAGTAGCTGGGAAGAAACTGCTTAACAGCAGATCCACAACCTTGGGTTATTTCCAAATCATTTCTCATTACAGTGGCTAAGAATCTGAACAATCCCAGCACCTCAAAGGAATAGCAGACAAACCTGGCTCCCCACTGACAGCTCTGCAGGGCTGTTGGAAACACTGCAGCCTGGCTCCATGAATTCCAAGGCTGTGTTCATTACCATGAATCATTCCTTCCAAAGTGTCAATGCTTTGGTCTGCCAGCTTGTCAAAATCCCATACACCACCTCCTGCCTGCCACTTCTCGTACACAATTCAACCCCTCCGAATTTGTTGTGGGCTGACGCAGGCCTAACAGGACCCCCTTCTGTCAAAAGGCACTCACACAGAAACCCCTGCCTTGGTTTCCTTTCACAAGGGAAATGGAGCTTGCCGGAATGCCACTCTAAAGCAAGTGCAGGGCTCAGCAGTTTGTGTTTATTGGCATTATGTGGGAGGTGCCTGCACACCTGAAAACCAAACTAGAAGGCATTTGAAGAAAAAGCTACATTCAGAAAGGTATCTACACATATCCTATGCCTCAAATGCAGCTTGGTCAGAAAGGTCAATACAAGTTCTGGACATTTCTTGTCCTACTGGTTCCAGCCAAAAGCGCCTGAGTAGTGATACAGCAGCAGCAAACAGGCAGCTTAGAGCCTGCTTTGTACATAGACGTGGATGCCCCAGCAACCTCAATCAACAGCTTTAGTAAATTCCAGCTGCACCTTCAGCAGCCAAGCAGAGGGCCTTGGTGAGCACACCCTGTGCATGCTTCCTCCGTGCCAGTCCTTACAACAGCAGCAGCAAAGAGACAGAAATTGTGTGTCCTCCTCTCTGTTGCCCTGGGCTAATCCTCCCCCGGGCGAGCTGTACTGGGCCAGATTCTTTTGATCCTGCTGCAAGGAAGCCTTGGCCCTGTGAGAACTCCCATGTGTGTGTTGAGAAGAAGGAGCCCACCTGCAGCATCAGACAGGGACACTGACATGTTCTCTTCCCCTCGTTAACACTCACTCTGCAGGCTCTGGAGAACACCACAGCTCTTACCTCGGCAGTCCCAATTGCCCCAGCAAGATTTAGTCTTTGCTGACCAGAGTAGGTGAAAGTTTTGGCTGCATACTTCAGCAGCAAGCAGGTGGTTTGGTTTAAAATATCAATACTTTACAAACTTACACAGATGGGTTAGAAAATTGTGTACATAATACATAAAGTTTAAAGTTACCAACTTTAACATGAAAAATTTTTAAAGTTTACTTGGCAATTAAGGCTAAAATATGAATTTAGCTTGCAGTTAAAGCTTCAGTGTTTGAAGAAGTGACTATTAGAATCGCTTTGCACATGCTTCAAAATTTATCAACAGAAATGGTTCAGTCAGCTATGTAGTAAGAACTGTAGGAAGTCAGAACCCAAACCTGCTTAAAATGCAGCACAAAGCTGACAGAGTGCAATTTATTTTCTGCGTGGCTGTCACTGTCAACACATGAAACATGCATAAGTTTAGCAGAGCAGAGCTTTCCACTCATTACATACCCACTCTGGATTGAAATACAGTACCTGCACAAAAATAGTTATGCTCCAAACTCCAATGAAGGTGCAAGACAAAAAGTTAGTATCAGAGAATGTTCTCAAAGGGAGCTCAATCTGCTCTCTGCTTCACAGGATGAGCACCACTGATTGCTGCTGCAGCTCCAAGCCTCCTTCAAAACACTTTAGCTGAGAACTCACAAACCTCTATAAAACCAAGGCCAAGCAAACTCTGCAGAATTGTTTTTTCCTCCCCAAGTCTCAAACCACAAGCTCGTTTTTTGTTATTGACTTGTGAGAAACCAAAGTTCACACTTAAAGAGTGCCAACGTCACAGCGTTCGCAATGTAACTTACTTGACAACCTCTGGAAGGCCATCTCTGTTCCAGTCTACCCCAGACTCAGCTGTGACAGCTGAGGAGTCTCTGCCTAGGTGTAGCACTTATAGTGGCAAAAGCAAGGCCTTTGCCCAATACATCTGCAATGCTTCACTCCACTTCTGTGCTTGTATTTCTTCCAGCTTTCTCTGACAGAAGAGAGATGGAATCTTCAAAGCTAATGACAATAAAAACATATTCCTGCAGTGCAAAGTTACCAAGAAGTTTGCAGGAAGATCAACTGCTCAGAACTGCCCATTTTCACAGCAATTACCAGCATCTCCCCTATTGTCATACTATGGCAATGCCAAGCGCAAAGTGATTTGTGTGTGATGGGAGCAATCTATTCATTTAATTAATAAAACTTGTAGTGGAACAGGCCATACCCTAACTTCAATGCTAACTGTAACAGATGTCATATAAAACACAGAACAACATCGAATTCCACTGCACAACATAGCTAAACTTACTGATCTTTTCACCAAACAGTGAGCTTGGGAAGGTTCTAGAATTTCTCATTATAGGGTTGAGGTAAGTTGCTGAGGATAGCTGTGAAGGTGGGAGCAGAGGCACAGACACTTTAGCTGGTATTTCTCACCTGACTGCTCAGGCTGCACTCAAGAGTATGTCCAGTGGCAGTAACAGGGACTGCTCAAGCTGGCACTGCGCAGGAGGACAAACCATGCATTCAGCACTTGGCAGGGCTGGCACTGCTGCACAGCAAAGGATGCTTTGTACTCCAACAGCAGTCTTACCAGTGGAGATTGTCTAAGTTTGCCCTTCTAAAGAAAGGGAAGGGCCTGCACTGGACATCAGATGGCAATTCTCAGACAGCTGCTAATTTGTCACTACTGTTATTTCAGTGAAATCAGACATTAACTAAGAGGAGAACCCTTATTCATACACCTCCTGTCCACACCACAGACCATTAGAACTCATGTAAAGAAAATCAGTTGCTAATAGAATCCATTATGCTGAGTAAGAGAAAAATTTTGTATGACAAGATAAATGTCGCTGGAGAAAAATTACTTCAGAAAGACTGAGGATCAAAGTAGAGCCTTCTATATAAAAAAAAAAAAAAGGAAAATAACATAGTTTAATATTATTTCCCTAGAAGATGCAGCTCAGTTAAAAAGCCTGGACTTGCACAAAGAATTCCAGTGCCCACAGTGGTAGGCAGCTGCTGTTGCCACAGAGCTGAAGGCATGGGTTGTGTGACACAATCCCCACCAGGAACTTGAAGCTGAATCATGTCAGGGTAACCGAGGTTGTAATTTTTAAGCAAACATGTGTAGCTATACAAAACAACAAGGAGCTAAGCTGAGACACCAGTCAGCCCTTTCATGACAGCTCTGCGTGCTGCTTTGTTACCCAGGTCACCTCAGGAAGAACTGTGCCACATCCTCACCACAGCCTCACTAGCACAAGACAACTCTTGTGTCTGTTCCAATGGCATGCAAGTGACTTACCTTGGCAGCATCGCTCTCTGGAGGCCAGTGTGTCCAAAGTCAGACCCCTGGAGCAGCACACCAACAGTCCTGCCTGCCTTTGCACAGGAGCTGAGCACACATCAACCCCTGAACTGCCCACATGAAACACTCCTGCGTGTCACTTTTCCCACAGCAAGCCCAATGCTCCTGTTGCATGTGTTTGTCACAAGCCTGTACCCCTTGATGGGGAAAAGAAAACGACCAGTTTTTGGTGGTAGAGAGAGAGACCAAATCTCTTAGAAATCACGAGGCCCATCTTCACTATCATCAAGTCAACTTCTCTTCCCACTAAGCACCAATTCTGACAGTCTGTGTAGAGGCAGAGTCATCTCTCAGGCAGGCAAAGTTCTGAGCTGCTCAGAGCTCTGAATGACTTCAAAGCATCAAAATGGAGGACTGTCTGGGAGATCAGAGTGAGATGGCATTATGACCCTCCCTAAACAGATTTCCAAGGAGAGAGCAGATATTTTACGCCAGAGCAACTAATGGTGCAGGCAAAATGCTCTTCTCGGGAGAGGAGCCAAATGCAGCAATGATGACCACACAGATGGAAGAAACTAACCCAACCCCAGAGAAAAGACAAGGCACAAGCACATTCTGTTTAAGTAACAACTTTATTGTAGCTTGATGTGCTGAAACGCAAAAATATTTTCAGCAACAAGGTACAAAAAGTATTTCACCATTAACATCAGCTGATAAAAAAAGGCTGGATGGTCAGATACAACTGTTTACATATTTGAATTCTCTCCATCACTTCCACCCCCAAACAGGTCTAATTCATTTCACTGGTTTAAATTCTAAAATAGGACTCATTGATCTGAAGCCTTCTAAAACCAGGTTGCAAACACTGTGAAGTTCCTTACCAAACCCTTGAGACAGTAAACTCCCTCGACAGACACAGTCCATTTACTGTAGGCAGAAACTAGGTTGTGAGACTAAGTCAGGGTCTTCCTAGCTCAGGAGCTAAACATGCTAATGTGAGACAAGGGGCAGTTCACCTTCCATTTCTCAATTGAAAAACAAACAAACAAAAAAACCAATCGAGTTTAGGACTTCTGATCCACTGCAGGATTCGACAAAACTCAAGTGTTTCAGCAGGTAATGGCTCACATTTGCAATCCACTGCCTTGTGAAACAGTTTCCAATGCTGCACATCGTTTTGCTCTCCCAAGGGAGAAGCCTTGCCACGAGGATTTAAAAGGAACAATCTTCACGTAAGTCTACTCAACTCCTGTGCAAAGGTGAATTTTGTACTAAACACTATGTTTAGAAAAACACCCACCTAGAGCCACTTATGAAACTGCTTGTGTGCCCATGCCCATCATGTGTTGATATGCACTCGCCTAGTGACAGCCAAGATTCCCACACAATGTACACCGCTGCTCAGCTTCCAGCCTGAATGCTCCACTTTGTGCACAATTACTATCTCAGTGAAACCCAGTTCGGGAAGCAAAACCCAACATGCAGAATTGGAATGCTGAACTTTCCCATCTCAAGTGTGTGTCAAAGAGCATTCTTCTCCACCCTTGGAGACCATGCATGCTGTTACAGCAGCCCTTCGCCACGAGCGTTTCCTGGAAGGCACAATGTGTTTGTATTTCTGCATGCAGTAAATGGACTAGGAAATACAGATCCTTTAGTGAAGTGTCTTCCACCCAAAGCATCTCCTTAGGAGAGGCTCAAATGGAGAAAAAAAAATATTATATAGAATACACAATAGCATTTTAACAGCAAATTGAGTCCTGGATTTTAGAAAGTCATTCCTGACAAAAACATCACACAGTCATACACACACGCACGCACACAAGACACATGCAGGGCTCTCCCCAGAAAGGTATGCAAGCAGTGGTTCACATCTATCTGAGGGAATAGTGTTGGCAAGCCAAAACATGGCACCTTCATACATTATATTCCTAATCTGGATAGAAAACTAAGAAAAATCCTCTAAGATTTCAGTCTGAAACAACTGTCCATTGTATCAGATACGTCTTCTATCTGCTGCACTTTGAACTGACAACTGAGGCTTTGAAGGGCAAGCTCTTGATGTCAAGGAATAAAGCCCAGCTACTGCACTCAAAGGAGTAGGTTGTAATTCCTTTCCAGCTATCCCATTACAGTGAGAACACAGCATATAGTTCATTAAAGAGGTGGGTAATTAACGCACTCACTTAAGAATACAGCAACTGGTCTACCTTTTTCATAAGAGCTGACAAAATCTGAAAACACAGATAATAAATAATCCCAGATCTGCACAGACAGTTCTCATGGCAGCTTTGTTTTCTGTCCATGTGTGGTACACTGCCTGTCTGGAGAAATGGACACTAGGATGTAGAGAACATTACAGCACAGTGTCTGACAGTTTTTGGTGCAAAATGTGTAGGAAGCTTCTAAAAACCAAAAGGTTTTCATAAACGTCCTTAGCTTTTCATTTGATTCCTGTACATTGTTACTGTAGAAGCAACTGAACTGGACAATCACTACAGCATGAAATATTCAAGTCACTTTGCACACCAGAGCTGCAAGTTTTCCCAGTGATGAGCATGACAAGAGACAGTCCTAATGCATTACACAGTGCAGCAAACACACCACTGTTTGTTGGGAAGGATGCTCATGAGACCTCGCTTTAGATAAATAGCTAAGAACTGATCGAAGGCTCTCTGTAACTAGCTCACTTGCTGGGTTATGTACTAGTAGTGAAGTTTCCAATTTTACACTTGACCCATCATAAAGATTTAGTTGGAAGGCAAGAAGAAAATGCACATTTAAAGGTTATTTTCTTCTTCAGAACTGGACCAGGCATTTCTCCCAGCTTCCCTTTGCTCATGGTTTCCCAGATGCCAAAAGTACAAAACTATACCTTCCTCTAAAAATTTCATCCAGAGTAATTTGGATGGATCTTAATGGCACGAGGATGGAGACAGATTTTCAGATCATAAACCATCTGAAACTCTTCCTCTCTCCTCCCTGCACAACCTGATTCTTAATAGGCAAACTAAAACCCTTCTGCAAGTGTTTCTAAATTAGATGAGATCTCTTCCCACTACCCAAGACACAACTGTAGCATATTGTCACTGTCACAGTAAACTCAATGCAGGAAACATTTAGAGTGTGCACTACTGCAGACTTGCCCTCTCAGTTGTAAACAAAGCTATCAAACACTGAGGATGCTGGTATTAAAGCTAAGGTTCATACAATAAAGAACTGGCCCATGACAAGCAGTTTACTAAGGTTTCATCCCCTTCACATTATGCAGAATTTCCACACCATCCACAATGTCAGCACGAGGACTGAAATGCAAGGCTGAGCAAGCCTCTGCCTGCAAATGCCATCTGAAGATTCCTCCAAGATGCACATGTAACCCTTTTAGGTGCTAATGGAAGCTGTGCACAGACACCAAGATGGGAAGAATCCCTTCACAATTTCAGCATTCCCACACCTTTGTTGAATAAGCAAAAACCTTCTGTTACTGGAATAGGGAAGCTTGCAAGAGGCACCTTGGACCGAGCCTTAACAAGACATGCCTTTATTTGCTCACAAAACTAAATCCCATGTGGCTGTGGGCATTTGAAAATGTATCTAAAAAGTTAAGCCACAATCACCTGTACCTCATTAATTCATCAAAAGCAAAATAGATCTGTACCACGCAACATACAAAAGTTACACGTTGAAAGTGCATATTCAGAATCCATTTGGCCCATTTCTTCAATTTACATTTGGTCATTCTCGGCATCCTCTGCTTCTCTAGGCAACCACACCCAAGGACAGTTCTTTGTTTCCAGATCGAATACTGTTTTGTCTTCACATTGAACTCCTTGCCTCCTGCAGCTCTGCATTAAATGTAAACTAAGGATGGACCGTCAAGAAACACGAGCACAAGGTTTATTCTGTGTTTCATTTCACCGTCTGGACAGCTTGGACACACACACAATAAGCATTACAAACTGTAATGAAAATACATTTTTGGGCCAAACCATTGCATATTTGCCCCCACAATGAAAAATAAATTATGTTTGAAGCAGTATATTGCCATAAATAGCCTGTGGGCGTTCACTGGAGGTAAACAGGCTCTCCCTGTATTTAGCACTCGTCTGGGCTATGTGACATGCCTCTGGCTCAAGCGCTTGGGTGAGAGGCCAGTTAGAACCTTCCAGTTAGCACAGGACCAAACTATACTCTTTTTTTTTTCTTCTGAAAATAATGGAAGATCCCTTTCAAAAATTAAATCTTCAGTTATCAACTTTACTGCATTATGGAGCTAGTGCAATCCTGCAAAGCCCAGTCAAAAAGACAAGGCACATTTAAAAAAAAAAAAAAAAAAAAATCAAGATACATTAGACTATATGGACTAGAGAGTCATTGGAGATAATTTAAGGCCTTTCAGTGAATTAGAGTAATCAGTCTAATTTAAAGCTGAGGATTAAACCATAAATTATCCATCTGAAAAGCAAACAATAGGCTTTTTCAGCTTCTGTTCTGTGAACAAGGATAACAAAAACTCTTGTTATGGTTTGTGAGAACACCTCTGGCCACGGAGGAACAGAGTCCGTTTGGTTTCTCTACAGTTCATGGAAGATTTCAGGACTGTTTTAGCCGTTTGCGTGGAATGCCAAACTGTGGACACTGTGCAGACGCTAGCGCACGAAAGGCCTCTGCTACTAAGTGAGGGTGGGAGTGGATCATGGCCTTCCAGCCCGCTGTTTCCATTATGTCTGTTGCTTGGCTGAAAACAGAAGCATTGAGAACAGTCACACAGTTTTACAGGACAAAGGCACCCATGCGCAGCGGGGAGCAGCGAGCCAGGCGGAAGGGCTGCAGAGGAGCAGGGAGCGTTACAACAGCCTTCACGAGTGCCAGCGAGGCTGCCGTTGCGAAAACCTGCAGCTTGGGTATGGACATGCCATCGCATGTAGGACACAGGGCACTTACTCTGCTCTACTTGCTACCAGCAAGACTCAGCTAGCAAACTGTGTCCAACACTGGGCACTGTGTTAAGACAACCACCACGAAACTGCTCAGGAGAAACAACACGAGGAAAACTAGAAGCAAATGAGATCTAGTGCAGAGACAAAGAGCAAGCAAGGACATGGTAACTGCATTACACAGAAGGGCATGCTCAGGCTGGGGAGAGACAAGGATGACAAGGTCAATCGGCTGAAACTGCAGCAAAAAATGCTGTGGTTCCTACACTGGAGAAAGCCATGAAGGCAGGCAGCTGGCTGAGCCCCTCGATGGGTGCTCTGAGGCATGCTGCACTGCCACCGAAGCTTTGCTTTCTTCATCGCAAGATTGCTCACAATGGCTTTCACTGGGTGCTTCAATTTTAAGAGAAGTAGCAATGGACTTCAGCATTATTCACACTGACATCCAGGAGATTAAAAACCTATGTATTTACTCAATATATACATTTACAGTTTTTCTGAAATAGCACAGAAGAAAAGCCTAAAATTTCCTCTGCATGTGAAGGTTACCCTGGCTGTGGTGCACACCACACTGACACCGATTTGTAATGTGGAACCAACAGCTTGTGCAGCCATCCCAGGCTTCCACTGCTCTGCATTTTCAAAAGCCTTTCATGAGTACCTTCTTACTGCTGCAGGAACACCACCAGGCATAAAGCCCCAGCAGCTGACCTCTACTCTGTAGAAGCTCTGAACAATCTTCTGAAGATTGCTAATGCAAGCCTTTAATCTTCTGCTGCCAGTCAGTAAAGGCAAGTGTCTCAAGAAACAATATCAAAGTTCAGGCTCCTTGGTGCCCAGTAAAGGAAGCCAGGCCCTCTCACATTATTTCCCTGACTTCCTGTAGGTGCTTTAGCTGAAGCAGGAATGACCAGCACCTTCACTAGCAATTATCCAAGAGCTAAGTCAGCTCAGCAAGTTCCAAATCATCGGAGCCTGAACGCATCAGCTACTTTACACAATTACATATTCTGACTTCTTTTCTACTGGGATTTTACTACTTACCTTCTATCACCCCCTTCCTTTTCCAAATCATGCTCAATCATTAGGCCTGTGAAGATTGGTTTTGGTTTTTGTTTTGTTTTATTAAATAAAAGCATTCTAACTTTAAAGCAAATGGTACCATTTTAAATTCTCTGAGGATTCTGACAGTAAGCAGGAAGTGCTCTGCTGTCCTCTTACTCTTTCAGTCCACCACTGGCTACTCTGAAGCTGGCTGTCTTCTATTCCATGGTTCACTTGAGCTGTTCTAAATATACACTGCAATCAGTCCTACAGCCCAAACCACATACTCTCAACCTATTTCCAATGCAGGCAAAAGCACTTACGAGTCAAGCAGTTCAGAGGAACCTGACTGACTAGTTGTGTGGCCTCCACAGTACTAGTGCTGGCGTGTGGGAAGGTGCACAAACACGTTGCCAAAGGCAAAAAGAGCAACTGCCCTCCTTGCTTTGGAGATACTGCAGGCTCAGACTGACCTAAACATGTCTTGTCACTCCTCCAGGCACAAACCTGGCTACTCAAGAGAATGGTTTCCTTTCTATAAGCTACTGCCACCATCTCACAGCACTGACACATGTCTGGGAGAGGAACGAAAACCAGCTATTGTTACCATCTCACAACTATCATTTAAAGGGTGACAGTCATTAACTGGGGTAGCATCTTGCTGAATGTCACTTTACTTACAGTCACTGACTGGCCTCAGTAGTGTGGAAATGAAGCAAGAGTTCTTAAGGTCTCCAGGCTACTTAGCAGTGTTTGTACAGAGGCAGGGGAGGCAGGGGAACTTACTTGCTATTCCAGTTTTTCCCATCTTTACACCCAAGTTGTCTAAGAACACTGCACCTGTAAGAGAGAGCTGTGCTAATATTGAAAAGGTACACAGAACATGAACACAAGTACATTTAGAGTCTCATAAGCAGTACTTGCCTGTTAATAAAGTCTATTGCTTGTGCTTTTAGCTGTTCAGCGCTGTGCAAATCTGCGAGGATAAGAATGTCAGCAACATTTTCTACCGACAGGTTACTACAGAGTGCTTCCTCACACATCACCTTCAGCCGTTCCAGTGCATACTGATGAGAGAAAACACTGCACTAATCATTCTTCAAACTCATTCTTTCCACCCTTATTCTCTATGCTCCTAAGACCGTTCCAGTCATGACAATGCTTGGTGCTTCCCAAGCTTAACATCAAGCCACTTCCAAACAGGCAATTCAACATTTGATACACTGCATTGAAGGCTCCTCCAATGGCAAGACTTGCATTAGGTGGGACAGAAACTGATCAAATGCTTTACTAGGAGAATTTATTAACGACAACAACTACTCAGTCAGTTGTTTTCATTTTCCTCCTGTTTGATAACGTAGGAAGAGCAGGGAACGGATGTTATCAAAATCATCGTTAGACAGGTTTATATCTCAAAGTGAGAGGCAAAAAGTTACAAAATTGAAAGTTTCATGACACTGTCCAAGGGAAAATACATTAGCTTGTCTGCAATTAGCTTGCTCCAGATTCAGCCTTACCCCACCTATGAATTTCTTATTTTCTTCCATACCTTCAATACAGTCTACTGGAAAACAGATGTCAAATAATTGCATTGCCATGCTGTATTGAGCATTAATAAACTGCCTCTTTGGAGCATGCTTTCCAAAGCTTTCAAACAGCTTTCATTCAGTTCTATATGTTTCTACTGAGATCTTGCCCATCCTATTTAGTTTAGCACCCATCAGACAGTTTTCAAGTCAGACGTGGCATATATTATAGAATAGTCTGGGTTGGAAGGGACCCCCAAAGGTCATCTAGTCCACAATGCCACTCACACAGTTGTGTTAGCAACTGTTCTATGCAACAAAGAAATGCCACTTAAGAAAAGTGAAGTTATTGGGCTAACGTCCATGTTTCTAGACCTGTGCATTTTTACTTCAGTGTTACTACAGTACTCTGTTCGGAGTCCTTCAATATCAGTTATAAGAAAATCTGTACCTACCAGGTCATCCAGCAGTGGAATGCTTTTTGGTTAATATGCAGAGCATTAATTTTTAGATTATTTCGCAGTAAGAAGGAACAGCCGAAAGTTTCTAGCAGTTCTCAACTGTCACCAACAGCTATAGGGACCCCCTAGCTCACTGGTTTTATTTCCTGGTTTTGTAGAACTGTACATTATAATGTTCTCCACACATACCAATTACACCCTGTACCAAGGCCAGCATTCACTAAATGCTGCTTGGTTGTACTCAAACTTGACAAAACACAATCAGTTTTGGAAGAGGAGATGCTGGCAACAAGAGGTAAAAAGAACAGTGGTAAGTCACTAAAGTCAGGGCAGTGCCTGAAAAGGCAAAGAGATTGGGAAAAAAAGAAAACAAAAACAAAAACCACCAAACAAAAGAACACAAAGTTGCTAGAAAAAAAAAAATCATAACCCTTTTTTTGCAGCTAACTACTGGGATGGCTTGCATCAGGACTGACTATGAGAAGAGGTAGTGCTCACTCCTCATGTTCCACTACTAACTCTGAAATGACAAAAAGCAGTACAGGACAATGCCATATCCTCAGCTGAGAGTGAAAGAGTTCCAGATTACACACACTGGACTATTTCCTGGACTCTAAACTGCTTATGACTCCTCAAGGAGAAACAACTGTGCGCCCTCTGAGGATTACTAACTCAAATTTCAACTCAAGCTGTAAAGCAGTGAAGAAAACTCTAGGTATTGGGTCAAGTTTTTTAAAAGAGTTCAAATCCTGTAAACTTTTGATATGATAGGGAAATATCTCCCTTGAATTGTTGTGCTGTTTCAAGTCTCATCCCAACAAGCAGAAAAACTATTCCAGATAGTGACAACTGAAAGAGCAGACAACATCCCAGTATAGAGGAGATGAAAGACTGGAACTACTTTGTATACAGGGCAGAGAAAAAGATGGAAGTTTTGCAGCAGCAGTACTCCAGGGGACACAGTTAGTTCCAACACTTGTATACATCCTCCTCACCAAAGATCTAGGATGCACTTTTTTAAAGACCCATTTTCCAAATTGTATTAATGGTCTCCAATTTCTATGAAGAATTTGGATAATAAATGTTGTATCTGAAGTGCTTCTAGTCAAGAAAGATGCATCAGCCTTCCACTGCTAGGATAAAGTCTATTCTTTCCCATCTCTTTCAGTTTCTGACAAGATTCATGAAAATATTCAAACTATAAAACTTTTTTTCTTAGAACATTCCACACACAAACATCCAGTTTGAGAACCAAGGAGTCAGTTACTTACTTTGTCTGCAGCTGCCAACAAATTGTCAGCCATGCTTTCAAGGTTTGGTGCTTTTCCTGTGTAAATGAATCTCATCATTTCTTTAAAAACTTCAGGGTCTACATCGTTAATTTCTACACGATTCTGGTAAAATAAGAAGAATCAGTAAAAGTCTCTTGAATTTAGCTACAACTTTGTAGTGACATATCAAATATCATCTGCATGCACACTACAAGCTTTCACTTGCCATCTGTCATACAAAATCCTCACAAATTTAAGTTAAAATTCCTTTAATTATTAAAAATCAGTAGTTCTTACAGCCAGATAGAAATTAGCCCGGAAAACTTTGGGAGTAAAAAGCAATTGCAACTCTGGACTTTATTGTATAGGCTGCACATAAAAAAAACCAAAAAAAACCAACAAGGCACAGCTTCAGGAGTATTTCCAAGTGCTGCAGAATTTCCAACCCAATGACGATGTGTTTGCATCATCAGAAGTGGGAGGAGCAGATAGAACCGAGTGAGCCATTTTGGGCTCAGCTTTAGAGTTAACACAACTTTCATTTTGTTCCCACAATCCAAAGAGCGAAGCAAGCAGCACCTCTAACTGACATCACCCAGCTGAAAACAGTCCCAGAGAAACAGGTACTGCTTGCCTGACCCCATCCGCTAATGGCATTCCCTATATACAACCAGGGAAGGAGGACACAATGTCAAGGATGGCAGAGCAAGCACCAGGCTCCCAAGTGCAAAAAGAAAAACCACCACAGGCTGTCAGCACACGATCTGCACCTGCTCTGCTTTCCTACCCACTGACCCACACGCAGCATGAACAAGTAGAGCTGCACTGGAGATTCACTGCTAACAGAAGCAAACAGGCCTGATGGGGCACACCACTGAAGCTGTGCCATGCCTGGGTTTCCTTCAGCCCATAAATCCCAATGAAATGCTTCCAATACTCCTATTCTGTCTATGAAAGTTTGCAGATTGGAGAAGTGTAGGCAAGAAAAATGCCATGTTTGTGAAGCTCAGTTGTACTACAGCACCACATTCATCTGGTGTGTTTGTTCAGATGAGCATCATCCTTGCAGCCCCCAAGACTAAGTGACGATCATCTGTTACAGCCCCTCAGCAAGCTGATCAGTTTCCTGCCTTTTCATGGATTCTGCCTGTAACCAACCAAGTTTAGATGTTCTTTTCATGAAAGACACAAACTCCTTTCTGTGGGAGATACAAAGTACATGAAAGAAGCCACATCTCTCGATGCTGTCCATCCAAAACACACAGGACAAGTGCCTGCAGAAGTTCGGAATGAAAAGCAGCACTCCACTGTCTCCGGGATTAACCTGAGTCATACCTCACCTCTTGTTCATGTCCTAGCTACCATAAAAAGTGTTTCCACACACTACAGCAAAACCTTGGTGAAGTCAGTCAGCTTCTCTGAAGGTACTGACTACAGCAAAAAAGGGGCAGAAAGATGACCAGGTCAGTTACAACAGTTTGAAAACCAAATAGATCTAAGGCAGATAAATCCTCCAGAACCTCTCCAATCAGCCCTGCCTGCTCTTTCTATGCCAAGGAACTCCAGCAGAGTTCTCCAGAGTGCCACCTTGGTTAAGTACCTCCTCCACTCCCACACCGCCATGCAGGACTTCCTGCCCTCAGCCTGCAACACGGAGTTTTCAGCAACTCTTCCCTTTTTCACATTGTGCAAAGCTTCCAGCATGGCTTACCTTTTTGCTTTCTTCCATTTCATGTTCAAACATTGCATTAAAAACCGGCGACCGTGCTGCAGCAAGAGAAGTAAATGTTCAATATCATAAAATCTTAAAACTTTTAGCAATTTTAATTTCAAAATAGTAACAATACAAAAGTAGAAAGTACCTGCAAGGACAGATTTATGAGCTTTGAATTCTTGTCCTCCTACATAAAAACTGCAATCTGTAAATCTTGTTGTTTCCCAGAGATTCCCTAAATCTTCTGCTAGTCGACATTCAGGTACCTTCAAAGTGTTTGTATTAGACTGTCCTGATATATTTACTGAGTCTTGGACCACGCTTACCTAACAGAAAATCACAGCAAGACAACTCCTTCATAACTGAACGCCAACAATAATCAAGTTACAGCACCTATGGCTACAAGTTCAGCAACTGCAAAAGTAAAAACAGCAGCGATGTTCCCAGCATTAGGCCAGAAGCATAAACTACTACTGCTTTATAGCAACATAAAACAAAGAGAGCTTTACTTAGAGACTCTAACATTGTGCATTCATCCAAGCAACACAAGACAAGAGCACAGCAGCACACACCACCTTACAGAAACAGCAAAGCAAGAGACAGATACGGTTCTTGGGATACCCACAGGATCAAAAAGTAGAAGTTGGCACCATTGCAGATATTCTAACAGTTCAGTCTTTATTGTATATATTTTACTTAGAAGCATATCAAAATCTAAACACTTCGGCAGCATCACAAGGTCACAGAAGGGTTTCATAAGCATAATCCATGGAAATTTTGAATAGTATGGCAGTCCTAACCTGCAAGGTCATAACCCAAACTAAGCACAATTAACAGAGCTCCTTCATTATTTCGTTTTACTGTGTCCAGCTGAGGCAGAGTCATGAGTGACTGTTCCCAACAAGACCAAAAGCCATTATTTTAGATGTACAAGTCAATGAATAGAAAATGTAGCAGGTAAGTAACTTCGGTCATTAAATGCATGCTGACACCATGGAAATTTTGCACACAACTAGTTAAGAACACTGTGGAAGATGAGCATCTGAAGCAGATATCTACTACGTCCTTTTAATCAGTATTTCTGGAAAACAGAAGGGCTCAGTAGGTTTTACTTCTGTTGTCTGAGAGCACATTCTCAAGAATAAACCATACTGTAAGATTTTGATCTTACTGCACCTCCCAAACATGGAAAATTGGGATTTCGTAGTAAGAGAAAACGTTGATACTGTTAAGATCAGTGCTTTGTTGGATTTCCAGAGGCACAGCATTTGGAATAAATCTGGCATAAAGCAAAAATAGTACAGCTAAGCTCCACAAAAAGTCAGAGCCACTGCAAACCAAACTCCAGATCAGAAGAGGAAGATGATCCAATTACAACAGCAGCTTGGGGATTTGAATCATTGCCTAATTCCCTGTTTCATCCCATACCCCCCTGTGATTATAAGAAATTCTTCCACCTTTTAAAGGAGGGAGGGGAGGGGAAATCCCCCAAAGCCCTGCAAAGTTCACTTTCACAGTAAACCCATACATTTACTACACTGAACAAAACCAGAGAGCTCTGGTATACTCTACTTCAGTTTTCCCTCACAGCCTGATTTCAGACAGACACACACACACACACGGAGTTTTAGCTGAACAAAGCCAGCCTTCTGCTGCCAAAAGAGACTTTTGCTTCTCCAGAGCTTTGACTCAAAGGTCATGGTCTGAGCTGACCAGTGCCCAGGACTGCAATCTAGATGTTGTTTGTGTACTTAAACTGATCTCTAATGTTCCAAACTTCTATTTTAGAATCGTTTCCAAGATATATTGATAGTTGTACAACACAAAAATGACGGCTCCTAGCAAACTGCTATGACAGAACTGAAGCAAAGTTTTAATTCAAGTGTCCTGAGTGGCTTGGCACGAATTGTCTGGAGATGAGAAAAACTTTTAAAGATTCTATGAACAAACACTCACGGGAGCCCGAGATTCCATATCCGACTTGTCCAGATGGCACGCTCGCGATCCAGTGAATTCTCTTACATTTATTTACATCAAGCTGAAATCCAACCAAGTTATTCCCACGTAACTACTGAAAACTCATCTTAGGCCAAATCTGGTTTATGATTGTTTCGGCACTCAATACAAATCATTACTTCGGGGCCCTTAAGAAAAGCCCTTGCAAGACCAAAGGTGTTTCTTCACTACAAGGTGCTAGAACTGCTGTCTGAGAGGAGTTGCAATGCAGTCAGGATTTCCAGGTACTCAAGTTCTGCTTTACTTCTCAGAGAGCTAGCCAGCAGCTTGTCATGCAGCTTTTGCACAGCATGCATACTTCCAGTGCAAGGGTGCTGTTTGCATTTTATACCCTTGTATCTGAGGGCACATAAAAGTGTATAACCTAGAACTGGACTAAGCTCTCTGTGTGGTGACAATTATCACGGATAATCTGCACTGTTTTCTCAGTTCCCAACTTGAAGAGCTCTAACAGCAAAGATATTCCAGGCTATTCACAGCCTATGCCAGGTAAGAGACTCATGAAAGCACTCTCTAGGAACCCCCTTGCAGATAATCTGCTATTCTATCAGCAAATGGAAGTACCTGCAAGGGTTTTGGTAGTTTCGGGCTACATGGAAAGCAAGAACTGAACAGGGGAGATCAGTTTGCTTAAAAGAACGTAATTATGAAACTGTATTATATTAACAGGTCACCAGTCAGCAGCAGCACTCGACCTTGTCAAGTACTTAAACAACCCTGCAGTTTCCAGGACATATGTAGCTGATCTCAGGAAGATCCAGCAACAGTGAGAATTCCTTTGCAGCCTAATAGGGAGAAAAAAAAGAACCAACCAGCAGTGGGGACTCCATGACCTTTACCAAATAAGTGCTGTATCTGCTCAGTTTTATCAAGCCAAGGAGCAGTAAGTCAGGTTTCCAAGCAGGATGGCAAACAGAAATGACAGCTTACAGCTAAGTTTTAAAAGGATATAAACTTCAGACTTGTCTATAGAACAAAGTCCTTCAAACAACACCTGTTATTTCTAATGACAGCTGAAGAGCTGGAACCCCTCACCAGAATAAGCAAATGTTACAATTATTTGGATTTGCAGTCTTCTCCCTTTAGCCTGAAACAAGCCAGATTTTAACACGTTCACTGTGCACAAGTAGGTGTTGTACTTCCTGTACCATTAATCATCAGGATAGTTCAAACACTTCAAAGGCCACTCACATTAAAACACTGACAAGATTTGTAAGAAAATACAGCTGCATCTAAAGAGTAGCATTAAAATTTAAATAACATTTCTCTCTGGAAAACTCAGTATTTGTCCAGTTCATTTTTTTAAAACAAACTTTATCTCTAAAATTAGCTAATGACCTATTTCCAAAACCAAACACTATTTTTAAGGGCTGTTTGTTCACATCAAAGCACTCATTATGAAGAAAACTTAAAATAAGAAAATATTCACAAGCATCTTTAGAGAACCATAAAAGCACTTGTTACATCTGCTTTTATCACCTAAATAATTGCATTCATAACAGATTTATCATGCGGCTAATTTAACTTGTCTAAGTGAAAGTAAGATGCACTGTATTTGCAATATCCAAAGTCTCAGGGGCCACATTTCAATTATTCTTCCTAGGCAGTATAATGACATAATTAAATTGTCATTTTGCCCAGACAATTTTGCATATTTCCTGTAAAAACACAGACCAAAAGGAAACTTATTAGCAGTTAGAGAATCTATCATCCTCCTAAGTCACTAATCACTTTACGGCAGCAAGGATACCCAGCCAATGTGTATTTAAAGCACACTGCACTGACACTGCAGATTCCTGTAGTTTCCTTTTGTAGCATCCAGTAACAGTTGCACTGAACTTTAATGACAATTTAGTTTACTAAGATCACAGATTTTATAGCACACCATGAAGTCAAAGGTACATCACAGCTCTTAGTACCAATTCTCAGCATTAAGCAGTCTTACAAGATGCCTCCATTTGTTCAGAAAACAAAATGTGACAACTGCAATAAAAACAAAGCGCTCCTTTTGCCATAAAGACCTGTTTGGTGGTTAAAGCCATCAGGTTTATTACAGGAATATAGATCCTGACAGTTAGGTTGTTTTTTTATGACACAGACCAGCAGGCTGACATTTCCTTTTGTTTAGCCAGTGAAAAACAATCCTCTTAATTCCACATACAATTTCTTTAAATAAAAGTGACCTGGTTAAAACAGTATTTCTCCAGGCACCTTTTGCATAAATAAGTCTGCAGCTGATTCTATAGTAACCCCGGCAGATTCATGGAGAAGCCCAATAGTTTACAATCCAGACAGGCTACCCTTCAGTACACACACATATTAAAAGAGACAACAAAACGCAATGCAGACACAGCAGGTAAACGTGCATTTGATTGAATTTATAGCTTTCAAACAACAAATTTTATAGAATGCTACTGTTTAGAATCGATATAAACCTCTATTTATTAGAGCAGAAACCATTTTACTTAAGCATTTACCAGTTAAAAACCTCTACTCACCTCACAAAATAATGTAAGCTTGTCGTCTGGGAGAAGGCCATTAGCTTCATCCAGTAAAAAGTCTCTGCGGATGAACTTCTTGAAGCCCCAGTCCTTGCCTTGCACAAATCGGTACGCTCTTTGGCTCTCTGGTGGGAACAGCCATGCACAAGCAGAGCACGGTCAGTGAACACAGCAACAACCAACAGCACCCACATTCCACACGAAGGCCAGGTGTTCATGCAACAGTGAATCCAGTCAGCACCTTGCATCCTGATGCAAACAACTGATACAACTCTGTAGAGCAAAAGCTGCAACACAGCCCATCCTTAGATGGCATTGCAGGCACCATCCAGCAAGAGCAGAGGTTTTCAGTTAATGTTTAAGAATGCCAATGAGTCAAAACAGAAACTGCTCACAGCAAAGTACCATCACAATGGATTTGTCATCACACATGCATCCTGACAACACTTGTGCAGTAGCCATCCATTTTGGATTGCCCCTGAAATGGGAAATCTTGTTTCATGGGTTGAAATTTTGAAACAGTGAAAACTTGAACAAAGCAAAGAGAGAGACAACAGCTTGCAACTAATAAACTATTTTTACAGTCGCAATAAGCAGTTGTGTAATTCCCTTTTCAGCCATAGTTATGAGAATGCTTCTGTAATCCGTCAGTTTTGCTGTGACCACACGACCCCTTTTGTTTTTTCCCAGTTCTAATGTCCACAGCCCAGCAAAGGGTTCCAGGTACACTCTGACTGTACACAGTGGAGTTCTGTAAGATTACTTCTTTTACATGACAAGCTTTCTGCAAGGCAGCCACTTGTTACACAAACCGAACCTCAAGAAACGTCACCATTCTCTTTTTTATGGAACTAAAACACAGCCAAGGTCTATTTGGAGAGTGGTTTTGATTCTGTGTGTAGAATAAACCATATCCTGAATTACATTTAGAAAGCTCATTCAAAACTCCGCTGCAGAACAGAGAGCAGAAGGGTAAAAATCCTCAAGTTTAAGACAGAATTTTCTTTTTATACCAAAATGCAGAACAAGAAGCACATCACCATTTCATCTGCTGTATGGACAGACACTTAAGCCTTCTGGAGAGCAGTTCAGAAGTTTAGGTCACAAGGTTTTTATAAAGTACCTCATGACACCATCATTCCTTCTACAACATCCAAAATAAAGATACTAGGAATGCAGCCTTCTCTGCACTAGGTAGCTTACTGAACAGACTTGCCCAGGTACCACAGCACAGGTGTTTTGAAACACACAGTTCTAATACACTGTCCCTGCTGCCAACAGTTGGGAAATGGTTCACAACAGCTTTTCACCAGAGTTAGATCAAGCAAAGGATGCTGTACAGTTTTTGCTTATTTTCTTTAATACAATGAAAAACAACCCAGGAACTGATCAAGTAGGTGGTCTCCCCATCCCTGTCCCCTGATCACACTCACATCTTTATACACACAAAAAACACCTCATCCATGCAGAGCACAGCAGCAGAGAGAAGTGAACTTTGAGGGTGACAAAAACATAAAATCACGGGTGGACGGTATTCTAAGTCTGTGCGCCAAAGAAGAAAAACTGCCATTTTAGACAATATTGTTTAGGATTTCTAGCATCTAGATTAGTGTTTTCATATTTTTACCAACTAGCCAAAAACTCACAATGAACCTCATGAAATGGAATGAAAAATAAAATCATACTTGAAAGAAATGTTCAAAAGTTTATCATCTACATTCGGCTCAATTCTTTATTCTGCAGATTTAGGTTTTACTCTCACCAGCAAGAACTAGTGTTAAAAATATGAAATTAAGTGCTCAGTGGCAATTCGGGTATGTAAAAACCAGAAAAATAAAGCAACGTGGAAGTGTAAACGTGTTTTTTTCCCCTTTCTAATAAAGTTTAAATGTTAATTCATTGCCTGTGCTATAGACAGCTTCAGCACTTGAAGCAGCAGCCTGTGCATGAATTATCCATTTACAAAGGACATCTGAAGTCGGGCATCATTATGCTGTATAAATAAAAACACAGCCTCTTCAAAAGCAGATGGTAAATGGTTGGAAAGTCCAAGAAATAAGATTTCTGTTGGTAATTTCCCAAAATGAAAATATGTTCATAATTCCTGCAGTGCCAAATAGAGGGCAGCTACTCTGCAGAGACTAACACCACACCTCCTCATAGGACACTGGGGCTTCAGCACTATGTGACTGCTCATCTTGGCAAATAATCTTTGGGTGCTCAAAATCCCCCCATCGTACACTGCATGTCCCTCTTAGGACAGCACTACAAACCAACCTCTCCTACCTTTCCTGGGCCACCAGCATAACTGAGTGCCTCTCTGGGGTGCCCACAAGCTCACACACACAGCACGGCAAAGAAACCAGGGGGATGGGAATTTTGGTGCTGTTGCAGAGCTGTGGCCTCAGAGACATGGCAGGACTATTCTTGTGAGAGTGTGCTGCAGAGAACAGGTACACGATCTTTAGGAAGGCCAGGCCAGCAAGGGCAAGGGAGCTGACCTTTATGTGAGAACCACTAGAATTTAGCAGCTGGGGGACATGGGATGGTTTAGTCTGGAAAGCAGGGGCTGAGGAGAGACCTTCTGGCACTACAATTACCTGAAATGAGGTTGTAGTTTGGTGGAGGTTGATCTGTTCTCCTAAGTAACAAGTGACAGGATGAGAGGAAACGGCCCCAGGGGAAGTTTAGATACAACATTAGAAGAAACTTCTTGACTGAAAAGGTCCTGCAACACTGGCACAGGCTCCCCAGGGAACTGGAGGGGTTTCAAAGAGGCAGAGACATAGTGCTAAGGGATACGGTTTAGCCCCAGACTTGGTAGAGCTAGAGAATGGTTGGATTGGATCTTAGAGGTCTTTTCCAACCTGTGATGGTTTGAGCCACATCATCTATATCCCTACCCTCTCCTTACAGTGCTGGCTGAGATCTGTAACACTGGCGACAGGCTGGTGCAGGGTGGTGGGGGCCGAGCTCGCTCTCTCTCCAGTCTTCCCTGACACATCCAAACGAGTTCTGCTGTCCTGTGCATGTGTGAAGCTCTGGCCTGGGACAGGCAGTGAGGCAGCTGACGCTGTGAGCTGGGATCAGAGCAATGTTGTGCTCAGTGTCTGCTTGAGATTTACTGAGCAGGAAGAAATATATGACTGGTGATTGGAGTCCTGGTGGACAACAAATTCACAAGAGCCAGAAGTGAACCCTTAAGGCAAAAAAAGGGCCAGCAGCATCTAGCTAAACACTAGAACAGGTTGCTCAGACGAGTTGTGGAGTCTCCATTCTTGGAGACATTCAAAGCATGACATGTCCCAAGCAAACGGCTCCCACTGACCCTGCTGGGGAGTTTGGACTAGACAGCTTCCAGAGGGCTCTTGCAACCTCAACCATTCTGCAATCCCAACCTAATTTCAAAACACTTTTTGATGTACACACTGAGGTTTCACTTAATTACCTGCACCAATCGACTACTGCACTGTAAGTCTCTCAACCTAACAAATGTATGAGAGGGTAAGCTTTGCTCATACATGCTCCAGAGCCAGGAGGCTTGCAAGGATCAAAGCAACCAGTTCCATCAGTGGAAGACAAGAGAGCGAAACATACACACTGACTTCCCTTCCCCAAAGCACACCCACTAATTTTTAGATTCAAACTCAGTTTTGTGAATAGATTTTAAAGATTACACGTGGGCATAGTTATGCATGGAGAAAGTGACACGAACTTTGTGTGTGACTGCTGGAGAACTGTACTTTTCACCAAGGAATTCAGAACTTGCAACAAAACAGACCCTGTAAGACTTGTTAAGTCCTGGAACAGAGTAGGGAAGAAAACCAGAAAGATTCTTCATGCACAGGACTAACAGCACAAATGCAGTGCAGAGCAGCACTGAATTACACACTTCCATCAGAACTGCAGCTTGCTCAAAACAAGTGCTTCCAAAGAAGGTTGTGCTTGTAAGTTTGAAACTAAGAGCCACACATTTCCATATCCAGAAGGTAATTAAATCAAATCACCAATTATTTCAGTCTTCTAATTACTTGGGTACATGGCTCATGTTTTTTAATTGATTACAGTGCAAATCAGATGAAGTAGACCAAAACATTGTAAAGGAGTGTCTAAAAGGGCAACCATGTGTGTTTAACCTAATTAAGGAAATCAAACACTCCCTCCCACACTAGCTAAAAACAAGCAAATGCACCACTACTAACCAAGTGAAAATCATGTGCTACTGAAGCCAAGTGACAAGAAGCTGGAGTGACAGCAGTTAGAAGTGCACTGTAATTTATACTGCTCAGGATAGAATTAACACAGTTCAGTTATCAGAAATGTGCAAAACATGAATACAATTTTTAATTAAGTTTCTAAAACGATATTAGAAAAAGATTATTTTAAAGTTTACCTCAATATTAAGTTCTCTTCCCAACTGGGAAAAAATTACAGCTGATTTTCTTTGGGGTGTTTTTATAAATCCATACACAGTACATTAAGATGCCCTTACCCATTGCTTTTGTTTCTTCTCTTTTAGCATTCAGCAGGGAAAATTTGAATTTTGCTCTCACTTCACTTTTTGGACAACTAACTAAAAGCAAATATAATGATAGGTAGTCTTTGCTTTCGTCATCTAATCCCTTTGGGTTCACTCTCAGGCACCTGAAAGAAATGCAAAAATCCACACTTTATAATCATATCCAGAATAAATTCAGCACTCATTTAAGATACGACAATAGATGGTACTGAAAAAAGTGTTTCCCTTATGGCTGTTGACACTTTGAAATGAGAACCAACCCACACTTGCAGTAAAACTTCAGAAGTTACAAAGCTTCACAACTTTTGCAAATGGAAAAAGCAAACAATAAGGAAACCAAGAACCACCAAACAAACCACAAGCCACAACCAAACAAGACCCCCAAGCAGTTGCCGGAATAAAGACCTTACCATTTCATTTTGTCATTTGGCCCTGATGAGAAGGTAGAACTCTTTAAAACTTCACCCATTTCTTCTCGGCAAAAACTGAAGTTGCTAATGGTCCACATGTAGGAAAATTTTACCACTTTAACCTGAACAGATGTAGAAAACATCGACAACATTTCAGTTGCATACTGAGCAGTAGATACGAGAACTACTTAGACTGTTAGCACGTATCAACAATTTTAGGTATTTTTCTTAAAAGTACGATTATGACTAGAAAATAAAGCCACTGGAATTTAGATAGATTACCTGTGTGTAACACCAGCTTTCAGCCACAGGTCCACTGGACATCTCCCCAGGAGGAGGTGGGGTGGGAACCCTTGACATTGCCACTTATTGCAGGTTTATAGTATCAAGATAGCAATCCAAACTTCAGTAATTCTCCTAGAAAAAGTAATTCATATATTTTGTTCACCCTTTTTAAGTGTGAAAGAAAATAACCCATATTTTGTGAGCATTACTGCTTCCTGAACAATGCACCTGCAAATTCAGCCTGGGGAGGATGGCTTTGCTCTGCAGCCCAGCTGTCACACGGTAACACCAATGGCACTCTGAACCTGCAGCAGTCCTCGGGCAGTGCTTTACATAAGCAGGTGCCTACACAGCACACAATACCACCAGCTGCCTTATTTCAGCATTGCCTTTGCAAATTACCATGCTGACCACTCCAGTCACTTTCTTCAGCATCCTCTCGTTTGGTCTGGAGAGCACCCAGGGCCTTGTGAGCACTCAGTTACTGGTACCCACACCTTGGCTGTTCACACAGGCATAAGCTACTTGGGAGCAAAATCGATTCCAACAACCCTAGGATTTCTCAAGGGAGGACAGAAATTAAAACTGCATTTAAAGCAGTATTCTCTTATCTTTCATGGTTATCTCGTACCTTTGATATCAACAGATTCCACTATAATTGCCACAGCTACATGGCGACTCCCTATCAAAGCACAAAGTTTAAGCCAACTCACCAGCAACAGCAAATAAAGCAGTTTTGTTACGGATCATCACCTAACAGAACTCTTCAGCTTCTCAACTCTGTAAGGAATCAGGTCATATGCCTGAATTTCTCACACCTAGCCACCAACAGGTAACTGCTCAGCTCCTTGCACCAGCCTTAGCACACAACTAAGGGAAGGAGGCAGGCCTGCAGAGGGTAGCTCTGGGTTACCAGCCTGACTCTCCTTTAGCCAGGGTTTGCTATCATCTTTAGACAGGCTCCTGACAGAAGCACAGCATCTCACTTAGGCAGTTCCATTAAGCTGCTCAAAAGAAGTGAAATGAACCCTGATCAAACCCAATGAAAGTCACACAACACATTTTCTTAGTAGAGAAAGTTTCTTTAAAGGCATCCTGCTATCATGTGAGCACGATCAGAGGACTGCAATCTTCCTGCGTCATCTGAACACTTCACCACATCGGATCTTTTCACTTGTGACAGAGCAGCTTTAACTCCCTTACTCAAGAGATGTGACTGCACATCAATAACCAGGTCAGAACTCTTCCTTTGGGATTAGGCAACACACAGAAACAAAGTTTCATGCAAACAGTGGCAAGAGGACACTGCAGGACCACACGCGGTTCAGTCACGATGTGAAGAGTCTCTCTGAATCACTAGAAGTCTCTGGGAATGCTTTCCCTCCTGCCTCACTCTCAATACCAATCAGCCCTTCTACATTAAGTCTGATGACATGGGAATTGCTCCGAATCAATGCACAAAACCTGGGAAACAACACTGTTTGTCATTTTCTAGCTGGAGAAACAGCAGATGCTATAGAAACCCATTAAGGGATCTGATTATAAGAGATCTACTATGACAAGATGAAAAAAATAAATCAGTGAATAGATTTCCTGAAACATATGGATTGAGGCATTACAGTGTAATCACAAAAACAATTCAACTGCCTCTCACAAGTGACTTTTCAAATAAAACTTCTTTATGACAATGTTCAGTAATTAATTAGCACTTTCCACAAATGAAAATGAGTAACAGTCACTTTAAGATACTGAAATTCATTGGCCTCATTCCTTTTTCAGCAGGAATTGCACACTGCAGTAGCAGTGTTTACATACACTCAGTTACAGGTTTACAATCTGGCTTCATTCCCTGTACAGAACCTCCTGGAGTAGAACTCCTGGGAAGGATAAACCCGAATGTTCTTCTTTCATAAAGCAAGCATTAGCACTTACATTACCATTGCTTCTGGAAGCAAATCCTAGTCAATGGCACAGCTGTTACCCAAATACATGATGGATTTAATACAGAACCATGTGCTGAAAGTGCTAGAACAGCTTACCTCAGCCTCACTGACGCTGTTCACCATTCTCAGTTCTCCCAAGGTTAAAAACAAGAGGGAATGCAGCCCCCTCCTTATTCTGTCATTTGCATGAGAGTCACAGGACTGTCTCAGCTCTAATCTGCTCCTCAATGCTTTCAGTCCATTAGACCAGTCAGCTCCTAGTAACCGTGAAGGAGCAGCAGATCTGAGCCAAGTTTACTCTGAAGGGGTCTCTAAACTGAAGAAGGCTGAGAATAACTGCTGTACAGCACCCTCCTCAAAGTGTCAAGTGACCTTACACCAGCTACCAGCAGCTATCTGCCCCTTCCTGTCTGCCAGTCAACCCAGCTTGATTCCCTGGGCCTTTACCTGCAAGCAGAGGTGGTTATTTGCCATTACTTTCAGGTCTGCCTGCTGCCTTGTCTCTGTACCCAGGGCATTTTTACTCCAGAGGCTGTGTGGCTTTTATTACTTATTTCATGTTCTGACAGAAGTCATAATTTTACATAAGGACACCTTTCCTTCTGAATAGCTTCAGCCGTTTTCAAGTTTTCCCACCAGAGCATTAGGATCAGACAACTGACTTTCATGAGCTCCTGATATAAATCCCTTCTTTAGATGTAGCTCACTGTTTTTTTGCATGGACTTATTAAGCCCAAACTTTCAGACTGAGCAAACTGGGAGAAAGCAATAATTTTGAACAGTTTGATGTCATACTGGGAGCCTGCATTGAGGAGCAATCTCTTTTAATTTTCAATATGGATGGAAATCTATTTTAAAAGAAAGAAACAAGCTAACAACAAACTGAACGGTTGAAAGTGCCAGAGAACAGCAGGGAGACAGTTTGGCAGCACTGCTGAACTGCCCCTTACTTTACTTAATCCATTAACCAGAATTTGGGTGGGGATGTGAGAATATTTACCAGAACTCTAAGGTGAAAGAGCACAAGCCTTAAAGGGGTTATCATGAAGTGTGCAGACGTTAGGGTAAGGAAGGACTTTTTCAGTTCCCATGCTAACACCAATGGTTGCCAGGGCCAAGTGGACCTTGCATGGGCAAAGTGAAGGTGAGAAGACAGATGCATCTATATGCTCACCATTTCTTCCGTGTACTGTACTTTGCTGGAGGAGACTGAAGACTACTTTGGAGAAAATGTTTATGAGTCATTGATTAGCCACTGTCATCATAGCTCTGACAGAAAGGTTTTCAAGTACCAAACCCTCATCACAGCCATTAGTTGAAATGATCAGGAAAAGCTAGGGTCTGAGAAGGACTTGGGCGTGAAATTAATGAAGTGCAGGCATACTCGCCTCTCATCTACAGGCCAAAACAACCCAGAGGGACAATTTTCCTACCACAACCTGCACTTATGCCTCTGCAAGCCACCATGGACACAGCACCAGAGGTGAGTGATACCTCCCAGAGTTCCCAGACAAAGCCAGCCCTGTCTGGACACGGCTGAATGAATAAGTCAGTGTGGCCATTCTGCCAGGGACAAGCCTCTGACCATTAGAGGAACACAACCGGGAACAGGAAAACAGGTTTTAGTGAGGGAATACAAAAGAAGTCTCTGGCTTTCAAAAGAGAAATGAGGTGTCGGGTACCTTGGGTGGTTGCTTGCATTTCCTCGTGAGCTGATATACTGAATGTGGTGCAGCAGACAGGGATAATTTCACTCTCAGTGTCTAAACTCAACAGACAAGAAAAGCTCAGAGGTATTGCACTTAACCTGTACTCTCAGCCCCCAAACATGATGGGCTTATCTGGGCTCCTAGGTAAAATGTTGCTAATCACTTTGTTAATGAAGCACAGTAAGGAGCTCAGTATCACTTACTGAGCACCGGTGGCCAAGCCTGCAGAGCTAGCTTGAGAAGAACAGATATCTCAAACATATTTTATTTGGGAATTGACCCAAGTGCTCTTTGTCAAATAAACATTTCTGTTAAACTTCAAGACCTCTGAAGCTGATTATCGATAATTAATTACCTGCAGAGCATAGCATGGGCTACCTTCCACAAACCATCGAAAACTATCGGCTCTTCATTTTCCAAACTTGGTAAGAGATCTTAGGATTCAGAACTACTTGATACATCAGTATAAGGTGAATTTCAAACTTATTATCTTGTGCCCCTTTCAGAAACTGAGTATTTGTCAACATCATTCTAAATAAAGTTACTTTTCAACCTGTTAGGCAAGAGCACATTCCAAGTCTCCCACATCTTGTGTCAGAATCATCTCAACTTCTCTGAAAAACCCCAGCCGGCTCATTCAACAATACATGATGTAACCATCCAGAAAGGAATCTTCTACCCAACGACAAACCCACAAAGCATTTCATGGCATTTCTAACTATTGCCCTCAATGTTAGCATAATCTTTTGTCTGAAAGTGGAAGCTCAGTGTAGCAACTACACCCTAACAGCTCTCTCTGAGCAGGAACAGTTTAACAGGTGTCCAGGTCAGCCAGGAGCTGCTGCACTGTTTGACCTCTGATCTCAACAAGGTGTTAGTCACTCCAGGACTGGCAGGACTGGCCAGATAACTGCCTCCTGCAAGGTTACCGACACACCCTGCAAGTCACAGCCAGCCTTCCAAAACCCAACCCACAGATCAGCTCAACAAGCAAATCTTGCTGACCCTCTTCTCTCTGCTGTTCCTTCTTCCCAGAACTGCTTCTTTCCTTCTCTTCAGAATCAAACTGTTTCCCTCCTGGCCTGGCTGTATTCTGGCACACAATGGGACTTCCAACATCTCATCTGATGTAACTGCACACATGTTGAGCACAGCGTGGGCTTGTTCTCACATCTTGCTGAGAAGCTGAGGAACAAAGCTATACCTCATGGTGATGTAAAGGTGCTCTGCCAGTCCAAGGCTGCAGTCTCCACCGTGCCACAGAAAGGCCACAGAGCCTGTCCTGCCCAAGCAAGCATCTCTATCCCACAAGCTACTTCAAGTACTTCACAGCTAGTGTAAAAGTTAGAGCAGCTTACTGTCCAAGAATGCCCAATTCTAATACCACTCAGTAGTCTTTAAAGAATGCCTAAGAAATGACCGTGCCTACAAATCCCACCTGTACTGCACGCTCCACTGGAACGGTGACAGCCTTTCCCTGAACCGGGCTGAACAGTTTCAAGAGATGCAAAGCTGTTACGAATTAACTTTCTTTACCTTTGGAAATACTGATACCACTGGCTGAAATAAAAGATCACCTTCTGAAGGTTAATAGGAAAATAACACTCTGTTCCTCCAATCTTTCTATTCCTAGTAAATACATAATTCAGAAACTAATCACAGTTTGTCTAATTGCACAGCCAAACTCTGGGGGTTTAAAACATTTGAAGTGAATACACTTTCCACTCAAGATCAGCTTCCAAAAACCCATTCAAAATAAACATGGTCCAGCTACACATACTGGTTTCATTGCTTCTCACACGATCACATATTATTCATATATTAAGCAATATTATAAGTAATGTATAGCTTTATCAGTACTACATCTAAGAAATCTGTTTTGGCTTTTAAATTATTGAGGAATCAAAAAATAATGAATTGTCCTCTGCTTCAGATGAACCCTATAACATTTTAAAGCTCAAGATTAAGTTACTTTTGCACCCCCTCATCTGAAGCAATTCTCTAGTTGTGCAGTTGTAGGTAGATCCAACTTACTCAAACTGCGAGATCCCAGAATGCCCCTTTCTCCTCAGGCACAGAAGGATTTGTGCAATCGAGAGGAGATCTCATCAATGTCTACAAATATCTGAGGGGTGGGTGTCAAGTGGAGGGGACAAGTCTCTTTTCAGTGGTGCACAGTCGTAAGACAAGGAGCAATGGCTACAAACTGGGACATAGAACATTTCACCTCAACACGAGGAGAAGCTTCTTTACAGTGAGGGTGCTGGAGCCCTGATGCAGGCTGCCTAGGGAGTTGTGGAGTCTCCTCTGGAGACTTTCAAAACCCAGCTGGATGTGTTCCTGTGCAAACTACTATAGGTGATCCTGCTTTGGCAGTGGGGTTGGACTCGATCTCTGGAGGTCCTTTCCAACCTCTAACATTGTGTGATTCTGTGAAGAGCCACTCATCACCTGGGTCAGGCTTGTAGCTTGCAGCTACTGGCCTGAACGCTGCTCAGATCCACACAGGAGACACTACCCGTCTCACTGAGTCAGAGACTTAATCCAGATAAACAGAGAACATAATGATAAATTTCTCTCTTCCAGAGTTTGTTTTAAAGCTGATTATGCTTACAAAAATCTGTAAGACTTTATGAGTAGAAAATGAACTAATCTGAACTCTTCATCAGCAGCATTTGCACCTCTTTGCAATCCATCTTTCTGAGAGAGCTGCTATTTCCTACAGAGCTACCCATTAAATGACATTTTCTGCTGCATGATACACAACAAGAGAACAGACATTTGAAAGGCCTATTAAGCTCAGGCAGTTTCCCAATTTGTTCAGTATCATTATTTGCTTTTCTGAAAGCAGACTAAAGACATGCCTAGAGAATGTAAATTCTGTGTGTGGTATTTATTGAAGGTAATCTTTAGCACTGAACGTCCAAGCAAGCAGCATCAGTAAAACAAGTGCAGTCACTATGGCAGAACAATTGCAAGCTGAGAGTACACACTTTACACTCTGTAGTACTTCTACAACACCAGAACGTTTCCTTTTCAGGGCAAGCAGAAGGGACCAGAGCCGGACTGGGCACAGGCGAGGCATGCAACGCTTGCTGAAGCGAAAGGCATGCCATAGTCAGAAGGGGCTTTGGGACTGGTTTTGCGCATAGTGCTAAAAACACTTATTTAAGTACATCTTTGCTTTGGAATCGCACAACAGCAAACAAGTTTACACAAACCCAAGCCAGCTTTGGGACTTAAATCGTAGGCTTGGAGCACGTAGGAGCAGCCAGAGCTTACGATCTTACCCTTGCCATCCACCAGTTCACTGCAAGCCACAACCCAGCCAGAAGAAACACACACTTTGGCACCCACATCACAAGCCTCTCCATGGTTCTCCAGTAAGAACAAAACACTACCCTGGATTGGCCTGTGACAGCTGACAACCTACATATGCATCTCCTGTCACCCCTGCTCCAGGGGCAGTAAAATTCCTACAGAGACGGGGCAGACAGCTGGGGTCACAGACATCTTAAAATAGCTGCAACTAAGACTCCAGAATTTAAAAGTACATCTTTGAGGTGGTTCCAGCAGAAGAGTCACAGCAAGGCAAAACCCAGCACATGAGAAATTTCCTAACTTCAACACTCAATTCCACCAGAGGACCAAACTGCACTTCATCTAGTTCACCCAAATAGTCTTGAAACTGAACGGATTTCAATTGACCAGGAATTACATTTCATGCACAACAGCTAATCAGACATTCTAAGAAAGGCAGGTAGGTCAGGAGACAACTGCACACTCACTTGCTTTGAAGGACTGCTGAGGAGGAATCTCTGAAAGCGTAGCTATGTGAAGATGAAAGCTGTCAAGGCTAGCAAGACTTGACATATGTCCTGGACTGCAGCTGAACAGGTTCTCACCCACAGAGATGATCCTAAAAGTTCACAGATCATCTCCAGTTGGAAGAGACCCACAAGGATCATCAAGTCCAGCTCTCAAACTCAGTCCACGACAGACTGTTTTCTGAAGTTCAAAGGTTAAGTACACTTTATCTCCTATTCTAGTATTTCAAACCCATCCAGAGACTAGCTGATTTGCTTGCATATTAAGAACAGTTCCACGACAATCTGCTTGAGCTCCATTTTTCTACGACCTTTTGTCATGGTAGGCCTAAAGCAAGCCAAAATAGGCTTGTACATGTCCTGGTTTGCCCAGGCATGTTTTTCTGCTCTCCCTCCTTCTGTTTTGAGGAGAGCAACCATGGGAAAGAGGACAAAGACTCTGGAGCCACTAAGTCTGGGGTCTGTGGCCTGCCCAGACCCTGCTGTAAACAAGGTACACAGGATTGCCTTGCGCAAGGCTGCGTTCTGCCCTAAAAAGGGTAAAGCAAGCCTGTGGCTTCACCTAATATGGTCAATCTTGGCTAACTGCCATTTGATTGGCTATCCTGTGTCCAAAGGCCAATTAGTCTCAGGTTGTATGGATAAAAGGAGATGAGCAAGGAGCACAGCATGCTCTTTGCCATTACAAGGTGTGTCTGCTATTATACCTGTGCTCTACTAGTACATCTGCTCTGTCTCTGCCGAGACTGCACACCGCAAGACATCTGCCTGCACCTGGAAGCCTCCCGCCCAGATGGAAGCCCTGGAGATGACACAGATCATCCAGAAAGCCAGGACCAGGTCAGAGATAGTCTGCCTCCTTTCTCCAGTGCCCAGAAGCCTGGGGAAACTCCAAAGCCTCTAACGGCTACCGACAGCAACCCTGCCACGAGCTTTGGGTACTGTCAGATAATATTTTTGTGAGTAAATACCAAAGGCCTCTTGTAATCATTAATTGCCTTCTGCCATAAGCAAAAAGGAGCTCCTTGTGTCCATCTAGTAAGCAAGCAGAGTATTGACTGCAAGCAGTACACTAACCACAAAGCTTTCTCTGCCAGTTTAATCGAGTTCAATTAATGTGTATATTTGCTAGTTATTCCTAGATCCTATCGTAACCTGTATATAGTATCCATAAATGATGCCTAGAACCTATTATTAAATTGGTGATCGGGGTGATGCGAGTTCTGAATATTTAATATTAATAAACTATATTAATATTTTAAAACATCGTCTCGCAGTAATTAATTACCCCCTTCCACTACACCTTTTCAGTTCCTTATGACTTTTCCCAACTCACAGCACAGTCTGACTCATTTAAGCGCGAAGGAAATTTTCAAAGTATCTCTTATCTCTAGATAGAAAACCTGAGCAAACTCAGCAGCCATAAGTCCTGAGACTAGGAGGAGCATTCACATTGTTCCTTCACAAAGGTTATTTCTTTGTATTAGTTTGAGCATCAAAAGATTTCTACAGCTTTCAACTGATGCCTCACAAGAAAAGACTACTCAACAATAACCACTTCTTGCTCCGCAACACCAAGCCCTGCTGCTTGTTCAGCGGCAGTTCAGACCGCAGAACTCATCACTTGCTTTGCAATCTCAAATTGTTTACCTGAGGTGAGAGGGAAAGGCAGCAGGAGATGATGCAGCTTACTCCACACCAGGCTCTCCTGCTTCGGGTCTTTCTCCAAAAGACATGCTCACCTGACAAAATCTGCATAAACTCTTGAAGTGTTAAACTGAAGCCTGGGACTACATTCAAATGCATGGGAAAAACATGGTCCTGTTAAAAGCCTGTTACCAAGACATGTAAACTCTTACACTTGTCAAACAGGATGTTTGCTCACCTTTCCCCCCTCCCCGCCCGCCCCTTTCAGAACAGTCTCCCTGAAGCTATCAGTTTGTTCCTCTACAGGCAGGTAATTTTGCTGAAGTTTACAAACAAGAGCAAGGCAAGCAAAACACTAACAGGCTGAAGCAGGGCTGTCAGGGTGGTCTGGCTAATCCGGGCAGGGTTTAGCAGATTTGCCTGACAAGAGCAAAGGGGCTGCTAAAAGGCAGTAAGTTCTATCAGATAAAACTCTCCTTTCATAAGCTGCTTCAGCTGCCTTCGAGAGGCTCTTGCTGGCAACATGTTCAACCATCACGCCATGAACTCCTGCTGCGAGCAGCTGTGTCACTGCCAGTCGCCGTGCCTCCCCTCTGAAGCTGCACAGCTGCAGAGCACCCAGGCAATAGCCCGACAGCTACGCCTGAGCAACACGAGCCTCCCTTCCTTGCTTTCCTGTTGTCCTAGCACAGCTGGGCTTGCAAAGGCCTCCACTGAGAAGTAAACAGATCTGTTTTCACCTTCGGTGCTGTCACACAGGGCAAACCAAACGTGGATGCAAGTGTGCTGCTCTTTGCCTCTGTCCGCAGTGGACAGAGGCCCGTGGTGAAGCATCCTGATGAGGCCACCTTGTCAGACCAGCGTGGTGCAGTCATGCAGCCACAGAGAAGTGCTTTCACAAAAAGCAAACAGCAGGAAAGAATACAATTTAACATGAGGAAATCAAGAAGGCAGCAAACACCAAGTCATAAACGCATCTTTCTCAAAGACTCTCCAAGCCCCTGCCAAGGCTTAAATGACTATAATTAATTCACAGAATCACAGAATGTCAGGGGCTGGAAGGAACATCGAAAGATCATCCAGTCCACTCCCCCTGCCAGAGCAGGATCTTCTATACCAGATCACACAGGAACACGTCCTGGAAGGTTTTGAGTATCTCCAGAGAGGGAGACTCCACAAACCGCCCTGGGCAGCCTGTTCCAGTGCTCTGTCACCCTCACAGGGAAAAAAAAATCCTCCTCATGTTTCCATGGAACTTCCTATGCCTCAACTTCCACCACTGCCCCTTGTCCTGTCACTGGGCATCACTATTTTTAACATTAATGAGGTCATCCCTCAGTCTCCTCCAAGCAGCAGAGCCCCAGCTCCTTCAGGCTGTCCTTGTAAAAGAGATGTTTCCCCCCTCTTTATCATCTTTGTGGCTCTGTGCTGGACTCTCTCCAGCAGTTCTATGTCCTTTTTGAACTGGGGGGCCCAGAACTGGACACAGGACTCCAGATGTGGCCTCAGCAGGGCAGAGTAGAGGGGCAGGAGAACCTCTCTGACCTATTACCCACAGCCCTTCTAATGCACCCCAGAATGACATTGCCCCTCCTGGCCACCAGAGCACATTGTTGGCTCATGCTCAACTTCCCATCCACTAGGACCCTCAGATCCTTTTCCCCTTCGCTGCCTTCCAACAGTTCAGTCCCCAACCTGTACTGCTCCCTGGGGTTGTTCTTTCCCAGGTGCAAGACTCTCCCCCTGCCCTTGTTGAATTTCATTAAACTTCTCCTTGCCCACCTCTCCAGCCTGTCCAAGTCTGGCTGAATGGCAGCACAGCCTTCTGGTGTGGCAGCCACTCCACCCAGCTTGGTGTCATCAGCAAACTTGCTGACAGTGCACTCTGTGCCCTCAGCCAGGTCATTGATGAATATATTGAACAGAACTGGTCCCAGTACTGACCCCTGCAGGACCCCACTAGTCACAGGCCTCCACCTAGACTCCATCCCACTGATCACAGCTCTCTCGCTTCTTCCCTTCAACCAGTTCCCAATCCACCCCTCTGCCTGATCATCCAGAGCACACTGCCCCAGGTTAGCCAGAAGGATGCTGTGGGAGACAGTGCCAAATGACAGTGTGAAATCAAGATAAACCACATCCACTGCTCTACCACTGCTAAGTAATTGTTACCCAGACAAACATTTGATGATGCTACTGCCATATATCTTTCCTCTCACCACCCAGGGAGCAGAGTCTCACCGTCATTGGAGGGGACCACACATTTCCAAACATAACTGCTGTTCAAATTATTAAAAAATATGCCCACCCTATAAAAAGCACTGACTACAGAATAAAGGTTGGTTTTACTCAATCTTATTAATGTAACCAATCACAGCAACTAACCCTGGACACAAAGTTTACAACATAGAAGTTTGAGCAGGCTCCTGTCTGTGTAAGCTTCACACCTTGCCCAGCCACACACTCCTCCCTTTCATTTAATTTTATCTTTTGTATAAAGAAGATCATTTCACCAAAAGCAAGACAAGAACTCCCCCAATCAGAAACCTCTCACGGGATTTAACAGTATTCATTCAAGTCTTCCAGATGGATTTACATCAACCACCTGGCTCAGCGTATTTCATAACATTTGCAGGAATGTATTTATGCAAACTCCAGTATAAGAAGTTGCAGTTTCATGTAAATGATACCACTCACTGCAACAGAAAAAAAGGCAGCAGAATATTTATTTTAAAAGTTTGTTTGTTGCATGCATGTAAGTAACACGTGAAATCCACTTTGGCATTCTGCAGGGAGATCAAAAAAGCACTGAAGCTACATTTCATACATTTTATTCCTCTGAACACACCACATGCCAAATACAGCACCAAATCTGAGAGTAAGATCACATCAGCTCCAGTCAGTGCAGCCATTGATTATATTAGCCTACCATTACCCACAGAAGCTGGAGATTTCAGACAACCCCAAACATTACACTAGAAAGCAAAAGTGCAGCAGCACCCCCGAAGTCTTTAAAACGTTCATACGAGCGGTATTCAGAACCTCCCAAAGGCATGCAAAGGCGCCTGCAAATCGGCCCAAATCCAGATGTGTGCAAACAGCTGCTGCAATTAACTTCACATACACCACAAATACACTAGGTGAACGACTGCATCTTGTCTGCTACAAGAACAGTTACTCAATTTGATATGCAAATATCCGTGTGACCACTGATACATCTGATGCTTGTAAAAAGGAGTTAAAGTTTATTTCTATTACATATCTCTCCATCTCAGAAGCTGAAGCCAAGTGTATTAAGCAAATTATTAAAGTAATTACTGAACAGTTCTGATCAGCGACTCTAACATTAAACTCAGTTAAGAAAGAACCCATCTGCTTTAAAACCTGAGAAAAACTGCCACCAAAGAGCGCTGCCTTGTTGCTGAGCTAGTATCTAGGGACTAAGTAATTCAGAGCCCTATTGTGTTAAATACTGCAGACAAACAATTGCCACCTCTGAAGAACCTTAAAACATCATTAGCTAACTGATCTGAATAATTAGATTAATACATTAAGTGCCTGAAGCAACAAATTACTTTTATTTAGATTTTATTCCAGCTTTAAGTAAAAAAATCCCTGGGTTAACTGTCCCTCACAACCTACAGGCTGTGCTGATGGAGATAACAGATCCATTGCTTCAAAACCAATGATGAACAAAGCCAGGAAAATCAAAACTTTTGGGAAAAGTAATTTTCCAAAGCAAAAGTCAACATGGAAAAGAAAACTAGAAAGTATGATGCATGGGAGAATGTAATACCAGTTGTTGTTCTTCAGGCCAGAATGAGTTCTGCACCTACAAGTAACTTCATTTGTTGAGGAATCAACAGCTGATGAAACTAACCCCAAACCCTTTTAAAGACATGCAAGTCTACTGAATTTTGCAAACACTTAATACAGAAGCAAACAAGACATCCAAAAGACATCAACTGCAAGCCATTGCTTCCCTCCATTTGTAATCCCACTTGAGAACTGATCTTGCAAGTGACTTGACCAACTGATAAGTGAGCTCTTGGGAAGGGATAAACATTAAAGCAGCAAAGAGGAAGGAGGCCAAGAGAAAGCCTGGCTCCCAGGTCTCACCCAGTGATCGTCTCCACTACACAACAGAGGTTCTCATCCCATGAACTTTGGAAGTTTCCCAACTGCTGGAGACATTTACCTCCCGAGCATTAGTGCAGCCTACGCCAAGAGCTACTCTGTTGCGTCCTCCCTGGCACACAACTGTTTTTCCTTTCTACAAAGCAGGCAGTTAAATTACACACCAAATGATAATTTACCTTTGAACTACTTAAGAATTCAAGTCACAATATAGTGCAAAGAGCGAATGTCACCCGAGCAAAGGTCAATGGCGCTGGCACAGACTGCTCTCTCTACTCAGTTGATTAAGCACTGCTAATTAAAGGCTAAGCAGCTGTCAGTTCTAAAACAATACTAAAGCAAGAGTACAATCAAACCAGAGCTTCCAATAATGCTCGTCAGCTAAGTGGGCTGAGAGATGAAGAGTAATTAAAACAACTCTTCAGACACAGAATTACCATCTTCCAAGAGCTCACAAAACCCATCAGCTCCATCCCATGTATCTAGCAACGACATCAAGGGAGAGCACATGAAACACTTCTAATGATTAAAAAAAGAGCTACAGACAGCAGTCTCTTTTACAGAGGCAAGAACTCAACACAGTTCTCTCCGGTCCCCTAGCATTCAGCCTCACAGGAAGCCTGCTTTGAAAGCACTTAGCCCATCTTTCACCTCTGAAGAAACTGTC
Source organism: Ramphastos sulfuratus (assembly GCA_013399055.1). Lineage (NCBI taxonomy): Eukaryota > Metazoa > Chordata > Aves > Piciformes > Ramphastidae > Ramphastos > Ramphastos sulfuratus. Next base: position 63,882 of record WBNM01039615.1, on the reverse strand, counting down.
ACACTGGAAATAACACACTACCTTTGTTTTGTGCCACCCAGTTCTGATGATTTTCTCAGAAATAGAGGCAAGTAACCAATGAAAAGTGCCAATTGCAGTATTTCCCACCAAAATCAAATACTAAGTGGCTTAGGGGAGATCAAAAGCAGTATCAAGAATAAGCAATCTAATTCAGGGGACTGGTACGTGCCAGCTCCCTAGGTTATTACATGCCAATGAGTTTCTGAATCAGCTGAAAGAGTACCTCACTTTCCACTACAAATCCTAAATGCTATATGCAAACACAGGTCACAACAACATTGGCAGATGTGTGCTGGCAAAGCTGTTTCTTGTAAAGAACATAAAAAACCCTTTACAGCTGACAAAGGATCACTTTAAACCAGGTTACCAGAAACTACATTGGAAAGCTATTAAGCTGGGGTGAAATGGAATCAAGAGAGCTGAGGGGCTTGTTTAATCTTGCTCCAATACTGAACATACACTTCTGCCAAAATTCAGACCCACCACTCAAGTTTAATAGCTAAAATATCACCCAAAAAAAAGGACACATTTATGCAAAATGATCCACACTCTGTAACACGCTACCTGCAGCTCTTCCGAAACCCACTCAACTAGGGCAAAGTGGTCATCTCTTCTCAGGAACTACTACAACCTCTAAACTGCCACTACGAAAACACCTCCACCCCTCACATAGTTGCGACAACTCTCCCCTAAGCACAAGCACAAAATGAGACAGAGATTTCCTACTTCAATTTCATAAGGCAGTTCCAATAGGAGTCCTTTGGGTAGAGGTAGGACAAGAAGAAATTGTCAGAAACAAAATGTCTTAAGGACACAAACTGGAGTTTCCTCAAGAAATCAAAGCAAGGAAGAAGTCTCTTGTGAGTACTGAGTTCAGTTTTGGGCTACTCAGTTTAAGAGGGACAGAGATCTGCTGGAGAGAGTCCAAGGAGGGCTATGAGGATGATGAGGGAACTGGAGCGCTGCCTGGTGAGGAGAGGCTGAGGGACCTGGGGCTGCTTAGTCTGAAGATGAGAAGACTGAGATGGGATTTAATCAATGTTTATAACTATCTGAGGGCTGGAGGTCGGGACAGAGGGGGACAGGCTCTGCTCACTTGCTCCCTGGGATAGGACAAGGAGAGCAATGGATGGAAGCTGCAGCACAGGAGGTTCCAGCTCAACACAAGGGGGAACTTCTTTACTGTAAGGGTCCCAGAGCCCTGGCACAGGATGCCCAGAGAGGTTGTGGAGTCTCCTTCTCTGGAGCCTTTCCAGGCCTGTCTGGATGTGTTCCTGTGTGCCCTGAGCTGGATTGTCTGGTCCTGCTCTGGCAGGGGGGTTGTACTGGATGAGCTCTTTGGGGCCCTTCCGATCCCTGACACCCTGTGAGCCTGTGAATATGCAAGAGATTTTGCACAGGGAGGAAAGGGAACCAAGAGCTAAGGTATGAAAACCTCTTGGAGAGGACATACTTGATGTGAGAGAGAAGGCATTAAGCAACTGCTGAGGCAAAGGCCTCCTGTTTTGTTCTACAAACACAGGGTGCAGAACACATATGGCAAAACTACCCACCTGCTCTTCTTCCTCAGTCTCTATGCTAGCAGACTTCTGAAATTACCTAATTCACTAAAGTTCACACATCATTGGTACCTTGTTTGGCTGCTGCTACCATGGGCTGTATGGTGCCTTAGCTGACTTGATGGAGGTGGTTAAGGAAGCACTAACTCTGACTCTTAAGTTGAAGTGCTTTAACATAAGCAGTGAAGGAAGATCTAAAATACAAGCAGGAAGAGAATGACACAAACACTTCTCTGCATGTTTTGATCCAGGACACAGCATTTTGAAGACTGCAGGATTTTATGATTACAAGTATCAGGTTGCTGCCTTTAATAACTGCAGCAATCTCACCTGGATTGCCTTAAACATGTTTTGGTAAATATGCAGGAAACAGAAAGGGCAGCATGTTGTAGGTTTCTTTTTTCACAAAGAGACAGAAATACCTGTAAGAAGCACACCAGCCCCTCACAGAAACTGTGGAAAACAACCCCACAAATATCTACTTATTATCAAAAGGGAAAAAAACAAACCTAAACAAAATGGGATGAGGTAGTTTTGTAATAAAAAACACACAGAAGTCTATCCTTCAGCATACTCCAGAACTTGGAAACAAATCCGACAGGACAAGCTTCTAACAATGATTTCTACAAGGGCGTAAGAGGCAAAAAGGGTGAAGAGATGTGAGGAGACTGTATATGAAAGAGTGGGAAAGCAACAAATGCAGACAGAAAGCCAAGGAAGAATGAAAAGTCCATGATATCTACAGGCAAATCTTAACTACACTAACTCTTACTCTACTCAGCAACTTCTTTTCTTCTTTAGTTGATGCTGTTCATGACAACTGGCTTCATTAGCTCTCCTGCACATTTATGTTTAGCTGCTTTCCACACACAAAACCAGAGATAATTACAACACAAAGAAAAGAGAAAAGTAAATTTGTAACATATGATTTCTTTTGAACATCCAGAAACTGTAAGCAGTATGCACTGACAGTTGAAGTCAGTGATTTGGCCACAGAAACCCTGGTGGCTTTTCAAATTCATTTTATGTTTGTCCACAGAACATTCAAGTTGTTAATAGCAACAAGTAGCTTACAAGGCCTGTGCAAGTTCAGAATGCACATCTTTATTTTTCATCAATAATTTAAAAGTAGACTGCAAAGAGCTGAAGTTAAAAGTTTGTCACAAAGCTGTTTCAGAGCAATGTAACATCAAGGATATTTCTGGATATTTTAAGTCTCAGGATTCCAGAAGAGCTAAAAGTAGTTTCTGGTGATGTACTAAATCTCTGCACTGTTTGCAGCTTTATACACAAAAGGCACATTGTTTAAAACTTTTTTTCCCCCTTTCCCAAGCAAATATCCACTTACACAGTGTGTGGGGAAATACCATGCAGAAGACACACACTGGTAAACCTTCACAAACATTCACATTTTCCTTAGTCACACATGCCTGACCTGGACAGAGAAGCCAGGTAAAACACATTCAAAAGTGACTGTGATAGTTGTCTCTCTGAAAAGGGATTTTTATTTCCAGAAATCATATTTTAAGTAAAAACATAACCCTGAACCTTTTTTTTTTTTTTTTTTTGGTAGCAGTTAAAATGCCTTGGCGGTCACACAGCTGGCTCTGCTTCAACACTACTGTGGTAGGAGTTCCTCTAAGCATAAGGGAAAGTGATCAAAATAATGCACTCTGCAAACCAGCGAGCGCCTGACTCGCAGACTGCTCCCCTTGGCAGCAGGTTACAAACAGTCCTTTCTGCTCAAATGCTGCTATCGTAGCTCCTAACCAGTTTTAGAAAACAAGGATGCCTTCGCAAAGTGAAGCCACATCTTTAGACTCAACTGGTGATTTTAGTATGTCACATTTCAAAAACGTAGTGAATTTATCACACCCATGCTGCTTTTCTGTGTTTGGGAATTCCTTCCATTCTTTAAGCTCCTCGACAGGATCTTTGCTCTCAAACTGCCTAAATATGAGCAAATTTCACCAGATGACATCATCAGGTGAGCACCAGCGTTAGTCAACTCCACTTCCTGACCACGTACAAAATGGTGCACGCAGCACCGATGAAGCGGGTGTGAGCTTTTCAACATTACTCACTCGCTGCTACAGCACCCCCCAAAGTTTGCCGCGGCCCCGAGAAGGGAACACAACCCCGCCGTGTCTTCTGCGCCGGATGAGAACTTCCCAGGGCAAGCTGCCGCACGGCAGCTGGGGACCGGCAACGCACAGGCGGCACACACAACGCTACGGCCGCCCGGTAGCGATGCCTGACGCGGCCGTGCCGCGGCGAGCACTCGTGCCAGGGCCTGCAGGAGCGCATAAGGCACCGCGTCCTGCCCGAGGTATGCATTACACACGTCGAACCAACAGCAGCCGCGGCCCCTCGGTGTGCGCCTGCGGGCCAGCCCCGGCTCCCAGGGACAGGAGACTTTGCCAGAGCGAAGGCGGACCTGAGAGGGGCCCTCCCTGTAGCCCTGCGGCCCGCCGCTCGCGGCCAGCCTCCCCGCCGCTCCCGCTGTCCAAGGGAAGAGCCCCGCAGGCCGCGGGCAGAGGGATCCGGGCCCGCCCCGCCGGCACGGGCAACGGGCCGGGAAGAGCACAACAAAGGCCTCCTCCCTACACACGCACGTCCCGTCTGCCGACAGCACCCCCGTGCCGGCCCGCTCGCTCGGTACGTACCGGAGCGCAGCGCTGGCTGGGCGGCGCGGCGGGTCTCATACTGCCGGGGCGGGGTAGGTGTGACGGTCACCGGTACCCGGCGGGAGGCGGAAGCGGCGAGGCCGGGCGGTGGCGGAGCCGCATCGCTGCCCGCTCCAAGCACCCGCTCCTACTGTTGTTCTGCCGTCGCTCCTTCCCTGCGCTCGGCACCTCGCGGCTCCCGTACGGCCCCGCTGCCGCCGCTTCGGCCGTCGCCGCCGCACTTCCGGGCAGGGAGGGGTCACGCAGCCTCGCGCCGCGCTGCTTCCATCCGGGCCCTCGCGCGAGGCCCCGCCCCTCTCCCGCGGCGGCTGAGGCGGGGCGCGAGGCGGTGCCGGGTAGTGCCTGCGCATAGGCTGTCGGAGCGCGGGAGCGGGACAGGAACGGCGGCCAGGCGGCTGCAGACAGGGGCGCTGTGTCCGGAGCAGGCGGCGGGCACCGCTGCGGATCTTTTAGGAAGGGGCCTGGCGGCGCCGGAGCGGAGGAGCGCCCGAGCTGGCCGAGGGAGTGCCGCGGTAGCCGCGCGGTGCCTGACAGTACCCGTGGAGCAGGTGTCCGGTCACCACTGACCGGCTCACGCTGAGGGGCAGGCCGCGGCTCACGAGGACTCCGCTTTTCGTTGGTTATTTCAGCCGAATTTACACCAAAACTGACGCTTGCGAACACCGTCTGCTGCCAAGTACTAGGACTTGTCGAGAACCATCCCACCGTAAATGCTGATTTTGATTTGTTTTCCTGAGGGCCGGGGTTTTAAAGAAAATACAATCCAAGGAGGCAGTCACGACTCGGTGACACCTTAAGTGCCCCTCTTGAGAATGAGCCCTAAGAATTCACGTAGCCAGCCTTGTGCTGGGCAAGGACACTCGAGTTAGCAAGGTCTCAGTGCAGCTACCTTAGGAGGTACAGTGCCCTGGAGAGCTCATCCGCAGGGCAGAGCTGGCCTGGCAGTGCCATGCTGCTCTCGGTATTGCCGGTTGACGGAAACTGTCTCAGGAACCTGCCCAAGGCTGCACTGTGTTTTCAGGTGGCTCAGCGTTTTTGTTTATCTGGAGTCTTTCTTACCAGGCCTTGTACAAAATCGCTTCACAGCCGCAGCCAGGACTGAATGCATTTAGCTGAACGGGATTCTTGAAGCAGAACCAGGCCGTTGCCTTTCTTGTGGACCATTATGTAGAAGAAAACATATTAAACCTTTGTTGTGCGAAGCACAAGTGTAGAGACTGTCAGCATTCGTGGACCTGTGAGTTGAATAGTTCTGTGCTTGGAGACACTTGCAAATGGGAAGTAAACGATGTCCCCTTCCTTCACAAAGCAGAGTTCAGGCTCTGCTGCTGCAAGTCAGGAGTGCATTTTAATGCAAAGCAGGGAGCCAAGCGAGTCTTCATTTACAGTAACTGTAATCTTGCTGGAGAAGGTCTGCAAAGAGGATCACTAACAGACTCTGTGAAGAATGCATGCATACTTGTCAGCAGACAAAGGTGAGATCCCAGCTCATGCATCCCTTGGGCTGAGAAGTCCTTTTGCTAGCCCTCAGACTGGGGGGAGGAGGGATGCCACAGAAGAGAGTGTAAATGGTTGCCAAGCAAAACAACTACCACTTTATAGATGTGGAGCCTCCAGTTGGTTTTAACAGAAGTTTAATTTTATTTTCTATGCTTTTCATCTACCACTCAGTCCTATTCCCTGCTGTTCATAAGCTCGAGTTTGTTTCTTCTCTCGCTGATAAATAAGTGTGCACCACTCTGGCATCAGCCACTCGCAGCACGTTCAGGTGAAGCGCTGTCGCCTCAGTACGCACCAGTGTTACTTGCCTCATGGCAGCACTTCATGGGGAAGCTGAGATAAGTAGCCCTTTATGCCAGACGTTTTAGAAAACATATGAGGTTAACAGAGGTTGTAATCTAATCAAGGCAGAAAATGGTTGAGAAGAACAAGACAGGCACACATAGAGGGCAAAAAGACTGGCAGATCCTAGAGAGAGGACCAAACTGTCCCAGGCCTGCAGTGAGATCCAGGCAGGAGGTCCCACGGGAATGTGCAGTTACAAAACACACTACTTTCTGCCAGAAATGAGAGTAGTTGTACCTTTTAAAGCTTCTGGGGGAAGGTGCTGTTACTATATTTTCTCTTTATTGTCTAAAAAGAGATTAAGGTCAAAAGAAGAAAAACATCCTTTACTCCCAGCATCCCCTGGGACAGTGCAATGTTTCCACTGCCAGCATAGCACAGCAGAGTATAGCATAGCATAGAATAGAATATTTTGGCTGGAAGGTAACTTCAACAATCATCTAGTACAACTCATGACATTCCTCTACTACATTAAATCTGGACCTCTGCTTGAGAGATGATTTTCTCAAGCATCTTACCTAACCATTCTTAAGGGTTTCTCTGTAGAATAATTTTACTTGTGAATGCTCCTAGGAAGAACAACGAAGCACGTTAACATCCAGTGATAAAGGGATTAGTCTGTCATCTGATCTAGTGCTCGGGTCTGGACAGGCAATACAGGCTTCCCTCTTTCTAGCACAATCAAGTTTCATGCTGCTGGGACTCTCACCTTAGAGAAACCTTTCAAAATGCAAGTTCTATCTGCTGTATGTTTAACATTAGATGTCCTGTGTTTCTGATGGAGAGAATTTATTCTTTGTTATTGACCAGATTTCTTCACCATTGTTTTGTGAAGTGAGATAGACTTCCTGAATTCGGCTGCTGTAGGTGATGATGTTAACTCTCAGTGCATGTAAAACAGATTGATTTCAACATTAGGCAGATGAGCCTAATGAGCCTTAAATCCACCGACTTAAGAGAAGTAGTTGCATATGTAAACACAGATTGACATTATTTACAAGATGAAGTTACAAGCGGAAATCATTCTGTGCCCAACAGGTCATGAGATTTAAATGGTGCAACGATAGGGCCCCATTACAGACCCAGTGCCAACTCTGAGATCTTCCTGGTGAAAGGAAGCATTAAACATGTACACCAGTGTGTAAGCACATTGCCACAATGTTTTTGAGATACACAACAGGATTATGTGACTAAAATAAGCTTTTTGGAATAGATTCATGACAAGAATATTAACTTCATAGTATTTTTAATCAAGTTAATTATTTTTATTAATTTATTCTCGGAAAATTGATGACAACTCACGACAGTGCTACCGTCACATACTTTCTGTTTTCCATTCCTGTCTGTCATCCAAATGAGAGCATTTTCTGCAAGAATCATGCTAAATCCATAATGTCTTATTTCACTCTGTCCTACTCATTGTTAAAAGAGAAAGCAGACAGCATTGCAGATATACAGCTGAGGCGTATGAGTGCTTTTGCAGCAAGTAAATGCAAAACCTGATCTAGCTGATATGAGTCAATTCTATGGGCAGTTTTAAAAGTGTATAAAAATTCATCTGGGAAGTTTTCAATCTTCATAAAATACAGTGGCTTCGGAATTTTAATTGCTTTCTGAATTTGAAATTGCAGGTTATTAAGGCACTACCCAGTTTAGATTGACTTTGCCACCTTCAATTCTTGTTGTATTTTCCCTATAGTCTTACATCTTGAAAAGCAAAATAATAAAACCTGTTAAACTGCAACAGACAACTAATTTTTTACAACTTAAGTGATGCAGCTTTAAAGTATTCGGTGAAGTTTCAGCAGAATGGGTCTTCACCTGAAAATGTCTATGTTTTGAAACCAGTATTCTTCCCTGCAACATATAGGCTAGTTTTGGGAGAGGGTCTTTAGCAAAGAGGCAATTTCTGCTGAGAGGAGGAGGAGGAGAAGACTGTATGGGTAAAGTGTTCCCGTAGCTATAGCAAAGAGCCCACTGCAGTGAGTCAGATTCAAGTCTCTGTTTTTCCTGATTTAGGGAGAGTTTTCATACTCTGTCTTTCACATCACAGAAACAACCTGAACTGCCAAGCTACTAGCTGATGGTGGTTAGTAGTTAGTGTCTTCTCTATTCTTCCCTGTTTATGCTTTGTATAAACAAGCATTAATTTTAGATGAGACTTGAACACAGGACTTCCAATCTTTCCCCGAGTTTAGCAACTGTTCTCTGTGAGCTTCTCTTCCTTCTTGTATTCAAAACAAATAAATAAACACTTAACAGATTTTCATGCTAAATGTGAAAACATTTGAGCTTTCCAATTTTCATAAGAAAGGCAAATGTTTCCCACGCAGCTTTAGTCAGCTTTTTGGCACGTCAGTTCAAGCATAGTTTATATGTTAAAAAATAATTACTCGATGGAATTTGCTTTGTATAGCCGTGATTCTTTCCCTCCATTTCTGTCCCTGTGTTTGCTCATGGTTGCATCTTAAAATAGATAGCAAGAACTTCAAAGCAGGTATCTTACCTTCTTATGGATATTTCTTCAATGCATAATGGCAGAAAACTCAATGGAGACTGATTGCCACACTGTGGCATTAATTTTTCTGCAGTATGGTGGGCTGCAAATCACTGACCATCTTTGGTTAGTTTCTCCTCAGTGTTCTCTAACAGGTTATCACCAGATTCTTGTCCAAAAATATCACAGATTCCTTTCATCCACCCCTGCAAATTTTCCACTTCCCCCCCTTATTTTTCCTTCATGCACCTGTAAGTTGTTGAATTCATTCACATTTGCTAGAACTTCACAGCTGTTACTGTACAGCTGTGTGCTGTGTCCCAGGTTCTTTCTATTTGCTCTCTTCACTGCCACTGAAGTGCCATTGAGGATCACAAGTAAGATGGCAAACCAGTAGTATTATTTGATATGCACATACTTGACAGCTTCTGCTGCTTCCAAGTTGGTGTTTCGTGACATGTTCACAGGTCTTTCAAATTAAACTTCTCTTTTCCCGCCACACACGTGTGTACAGTGAGAGTTCACAATGAGAAGGGAAGGCAATCTAAACAGAGGAATCAGGACTGCTGGCTGAGTATGCAATTCAAAACAAGGACTACAACAACCATTTCAAAATGTGGTTTCCCAGGTTGTAAACTGGAAACTAAATATACTCCTGGGTGTGGTAACATTTGATTATCATCTGTAGTGGGAAAAATGATTTTTCTTATGGTTAATTGAATAGATTCTTTCTGGGTCTTGCTAAAGGAAATAGAGCCTCTTTAAAGTGTTCTGCACATGTGCATTCCTCTCCCAATGAAAAGTAAAATCAAACTCTGTATTTTTAAATCTAATGCCCAATCTCTTTTCCTCTGCTCCCTTCTGCTCTCCAGAAAAATAATGAATCAAAAAGGGGAATATCCTTCTAAAGAGTTTTTTGTTTCAGAACGTGTGGAAGCTTCTCTTTATACCAGATAGCAATAATCAAGAGCACATTTGTGGCATGTATTCATAAACTTGATAATGAAGCCAGGTATAGTCTTTTGCTCATTTCAATGTCAAGTAGCTTTTAAATTGCCTCTAGAAGTCACTTTCATAGAGGGAGGAACAAGCATGAAATTCTGAGTTTTACATGGGCCCCCAACACCATCTTTTATAAATTCAGATAAAACCAGCATCTGAGCGCAATTCATTTTGGCTGAGAGAATGCAATCAGATTCAGACAGGAGCCAGCAGATTCTTCACTAACTGAAGACCAAACTGCTAGGGCACATTTAGAGAGCTAAAACTACACTTCAGAATGTAAGGAAGACAAGTTGTCGTGACCTTTACTACCCTTTTTGTTTCTGAGATTCTGTGGTGTTGCCTCTTCAAATGGCCTTCTGCTTCCTAGCTGATAAATAAAATCCTTAATGATACTACTCACAAGAGTACTTCTCAACGTTGGTATTCTCCACGATATCCGTGGTGACAGTGATGTAATTGCTATCAGGAGGGTTGGATTCAGTGTTGGGTTTGTATATATTTGTGTTTCTTTGTGTTATTATTTTCATTAAAGCTGCTTTAGTTTTCTTATCCAATCCATAAGCCTCTCTCCCTTACTCCCTTCCCCCCCACACTTTGGGAAGGGAGAGAGGTTAATAGAGAGGATCTGTCACCTGTTTAGTGCCCAACTCTAACCTGTGACAACCAGAAAAAACACACCTTTCAGGATTATTGGAAGAATACCAATACAGATACTAAATACCAAGCTGAGAACACAGAACAGCCTCATGACGGTCTCTAATAGAGTTATGTTTGATAGCTGGAATTCTGGCATGGCTAACTGTTTCATTTTGAGAATACAGGGGGTTCTTACCTGGTATTATTTATTTTGGCATCTATTTAAATTTAACACCTTTTTCATGTAGTCCATTTCTCCTTGCTGGCAAGGATTTTGTGTCTCAAGACATACTATGAATCATAAACTGAAGAGCTTCCTTTTGCTCTGGGGTTGAGAGACAAGCACAGAAGGATCCTACTCCCAGAATAAAAGCTCAGATGGATGTAGTACAACTGGAGTGTGCCACTCAGTGATGAAGATAATTTGAGTAGATAGCTTAAAGCTACTGGTCAGAAAAAGGTGGATGAAAGCAGATAGTAGTCTTCTGAGTCAGATTATCTCTGTCATATGACATATATAGTGACAAAACAGTGTTCAAATCAATTTGCAGTACAGCAATTGAATGCAAACTTCATCTGAGATTTTAGCTTTCAACTGCTTTACCAAATTTACACAGCACAAATGCTAAGTGGTAAAGAGAAGTGTACGGGAAACTCCCTGCACGTTGTGCACAGATAAGGGTAACATCCCACATCTACAGAACAGTGAAAGCAGCTGCTTCTTTCCAGAGCAGTGCATTGACAACACTGATTTGGAAAGATGTGAGATTTTCAGTGCTTGTGCATCATGATACAGCACATCTGCATGCAGGTTTGATTCTGTATCCATTAAAAAAGAATTGTCCGTAGTTTTTCTATACATAAAGAACTCAATTTTCTTGCAGCTTACAGTTGAGTTGCTTCATTTCTTTTGACTCTTACTTGCTCTTTATTGCTACTTTATATTGTCTATGTTTAGCCCATATCTGGGCTACATCCTATCACCAGTGTGCCTTCTCTAAAACTGCTTTCATCTGTATGCAGGTGGTTATTTTGCATCAAAGCAGGGAAAAGGCAAATGAAAAAGCTCAGAGCACACTGGAAGAAAACCTCCCACCTACAATTTAAAAGATAACGTGTCTGTCACCAATGTTGAAAATAGTTTATGGTGGCATGTTATGATTAACAAGTAAACTTATAAAAGTAGATGGTTTCCAAAGTATTATTTCTGGTCCATGAGAAAAGAACTTGGCTACCCAACTTAAGAAAAGAGAAAATAAATAGGATTAACCTGCAAAGTGCAACCTAAGAGTTTCATTAGATAATTCTCATGGCAAAGCCTACTAACAGTTCACCAAAAGCATGTATTGGTAATAAATATAAAGATTTAATGTAAGGAAAAGGACTTTCTTCTATGTTAATTCTGTGGACGTACAGACAAACTCACAGCCTGGACCAAGGAGGGCAATGTTGTGTTAGTAGAATGATTTGGTCAGAACCACAGCATAGAATGTGAGCAAATACAAATCTTTGTCTACAGAAGTAATTTCCACAGCTGTGTCTGAGAAAGCAGAAAGCCTAAAGAAATCCTAAAGCTAGGGACAAGACCTTCTCACCAGGTGTGCTACACACGTACATATGGGTAGGAGAAGTCCATTACTGGAACACATCCAAACTGATGCTGGAATGACTACTGTGATGCTTTCTAATGGCTTTTAAATAAAGCTTTGCCCACATGGTGTGTCCAGCTGCAAAGAGCCAGCCAGCCCTCTGGGAAACAGAGTCTCCTGCCTTTAATGGAAGTATGTACAATCTCTCTGCTGTGGATCAGAAGGATCCACACCCTCTGAATACTTCCAAGTACTGATTTTCTAGACATGTATTCCTATCTAAACTCACTGTATGGCATCCCTAGCTTCTATCCTTGCTTGTTTGGAACTGCCTTCTTCAGAGAAGGAGAGTTAACACTGAGCCCTGAACTTAGCAGAGAACTATCTGTGCTTTTACTCATCAGCACTATCTACTTCAGATAAACTTTCTTCCAAACATCTGACATGAAATCTCATTCTAGGCAAACTTTAAATAATCATCCAAGATATGATGAAGATAAATTTCAAGGACTTATTCATCATTAGTGAATCCCAGTTATTAGCAGCATGATCTCTTCTGGAGAAGGGAAGGAATTCCCTTGTGCTGGTCAACTGTTTATCTCAGTTAATATTAGCTTTCAGTGGCTTCTAGTTCCTGGGCTGCTCATATGCATAGAAATGGTTTGGTCTTACCTCACAGATGTGTGCGCCTTGTCCCAAATGCTTTTACTTGAGCTTTGGAATGTGCCTCTTTTCTACCCAAAATGAACTTAAAAAAGAACTAGTTCATGAGAGTTCCTTATCAGTGACAAATATATTTACTTATGAAAAATATGGATGGTGTCATCGTGTTTCTGTTAGCTTCTTTAAAAGGTAAATCTCTCAATATTTTGCTTTGAAATAAATAGAAAACACTGTTTTTACATTAAGTTAGCCTCTTTATCAGAGTATTTCAGTTATCGAATGGCCAGTGTTGTTCTCCTCTCCATGCACTAAACTTTGGGGCATAGCTTTGCAACAGAAATTTCAGAAAAAATATACAAGAAGAGTGGAGCTCTGTGCAAACACATCTGTACAGATAAAGGATGCCTCTGACAGCCTGTTTAGAGACAGTGCTCCTGGTAGTACAACATTTAGTTCCTAGCAAAGTTGCAGTTGCATAGTATGGCATCTGATTAGTAAAGCCTTAATTAGCTCTTTGTAGACTCAGACAGTCTCAGAAGTCCAAGGCTTGTACGTTGTTGCTGGCTGCTGTGTCTTACCTGGAAGCAAGCACCTTAAAAACAGAGTTTGTGCCAGACACATAGGAAAAGCTTCAGCTAGACAGCAACAGTGGCTGGAACTCTGCAGCATTTGATGCTTTTCCAGTTCATACATTATGAGCCTTTCATGCAAGCAATAAATTGAATAGGACTTGGATGGGAAGTGCAAGTTGCAAGAGGAGAGTGTAGATGTGACAGCAGGAATCTCTATGTATGTGACTTAGACATTTGCCACAGTTCTGGGATGTCTCTAAGTAGCAGGTAACAAAAAAAAAAAAAGGATTGTGAAGCTCGAGTTGGTACTATTTATCACTCCCTAGATGAAACTTGACGTCACTGAGCAGATTCATGACACCCACGGCATGAAAGGAAATGCGGTTAACAAGACAACGATGAAGAAATGAGGGTAAAACTATGGTTTTCTCCTTTTTTGTCTTTTTTCTATGTTATTCTGTTGGGAAGCAAGAACATTAAATGATTGACAGTCTTACTAGGAATAACTCCCAAAATACTGGCATGGGTAGTATGTATCTGATGAGAACTATGGCCTGAGATGGAATGAGGCCATAGAGTGGAAAGGATCAAAACATTAATAGCCATTAGTGCAGAACAAAGACAGAAATTCAAGGTAAAGGCACTGAGAGGCAGAACAGGCAGGCACTGCCTGTGAAAACAGGCTCACTGTAGAGAAAATAGACAAAAGGCAGTAAGTGAAAGGATTAGACTAAAATATTATTGAGTGTTCTGGGTGCAAAGAAAGTATCCTGGCATTTGCTCCCTGAAGGAAATGAAATTTGAAGCACATGTGAGCACATGTAGGGGTACCAAGAAAGAACAAAAGTTGTGTGAAAAGACTGTGTCCAAGGTTCTCCACATGCACACTTCTCATCCAGAAAAAGCTGACTGCTGGGTTTGCCTCTACTGTAAGACCAGTAACAAGGTGGGGTTTGGCTGACTGACAGCCGCAGTCTTATTCCAGCAACACTGATAAGCACCTGATAATGTGACCATGAGAAGAGAGATTCAGCACTGTGAGACCAGTGGCCTTGGTATCAAAAACACTCCTCACAAGATAATATATTGTCACCTGGGCTTTGTAAGGGGTGCTACAGGAATGCCCTGCCTCTCAAGAAAACTGCCTCTCCAAACAGCTGAGTACATCAGTCTCAGATGAACTGTCAGCTTGCTCCACCACAGACCTGCTTCCTAATGAAAAGCCCAAAGCAGACAGCCGTGTCACGAAGTGTTTCTACTATTCCAAAACATGTTGATTCTCTCATTACCTGCTATTCTTTCAGACATACCTAGACAAAAATTGACTTTAAATCAGGAGTAACTTGGGTTCTCTGCAATATTTTGGCAAATGATAAATATTTTTTCTGAAGGAACTGAGGAACATGTGCCACAGTAATGAAAAAATGTGCTAGTATCAGGTAGAGTTTGCCGCTCTGGAATAAAGAACTGGTCCTACTTTGCACATCAGAGGCAGAAGGAAGCCTGAGTTTACAAAGCTGTGTAGGAGAAGGAGAGAGTTTGCGAGTCAGCTGTTTTTCAATGTTTATGAAAACAAAGCTGTCCCTTACTGGTCTACTCTCACACCTCGCATTTGCACAAAGCCCAGTCTCTGCCCTAATGAAATCTCAACATTACAAAAGTAGACTAACAGTATTAATACTGACAGGGTAGGAAATGTTCTCAGTTTAGTAGCTTGGATGTAAACTAAAAGCTAAGAAGGTAACGCATGTTTCTGTACTTGAAAAGCTTCCTCCAGTATATTCTCTCAGGGACATCTTGAAAAGACAAATTGTACTGGAGCTTTTCAGTCTGCCACAGTAGCGGACAGCTTCTGAGCTGTGGAGAGATGCTTTCAGATGAATCATGTATGATTTTATCTGAGAATTTACAAACCCTTCTCATTCAATCGCTTTTCTTTACTCTCTCTCTTCAAATACCAGAAATACACTGTTCCACAGGTGACATCCCCACACAGAACTACATAAAACAACATCAGCAGAGAAAAGGTAAGAGTTCACGAGATAAGAAATGACAAACCAAGGACGCTGATGTAACTTTCAGCCTGTAGGTGCCTGCTCTAGTCTCTGTCTTACCATCTGTACTCCAGTCAGTGTTGACCATCATCTTTTTCCACAGATCCTGACTGGTGCATCATTGCCTGATTGCAGTTCAGCTGCATGAGCCTATCCTGTCCCAGAGTGCTATAGCTTATCCAGGCTCACTGTTATAAGAATATCTAAATACACTTGCTTAAAAGCCCTGGCACATGCAGGGTCCCCTCATAACCCTTCCCTACTATTCCTTATTTTTCAATAACTTTTATTTTTAAAGTCACCATCCTTGTGGTTGGCACAAATAGTAGGATAAGTGATACACTGAGTCACTGTCATGGCTGGAGGGGTTCCAAGTTATCCCAGATTTCCCAAGAAAACTACAAATACCAAGGTCCATCCCAGGGGATGAACTGGTTGCCCCTGGATATTGTAATTACGTTATTCAATCCCATAATCCTGCAAACACTTGAAAAGTAAGCAGCCAGGTCAGTTCACTCTCTTTTCTCCCCTTTTCTTTCAACTCTTCAAGGGATCCTTATCTGTTAGCTCTGTAACGGTGTAAGCAGTACCCTGTAGGCTGTGGTCTCCATGGCCAGGGGCCACAGTGAGTTTCAACCTGCTTGGGCCTCATTGGGAGATAATGGGGGATGGGAGAAAATGAGTACTGGGATTTTTGGTGAGTTTTGGATTGGCTGGGGGAAGATTTTGGGGGAATTCTTATGCATCCTGTATCTGTATTAGGTGTTAAGGATTCATATATGCTGTATCTTTTCCTGCACATTTTAAAATATCTTTCTGTATTTTCATCTCCAACTCAGCAAAGCCGTTATTATTTTACTGCCCTGTTGTCATGGTAGGCCTGAATAGGCCAAAGGAGGCTGAATATGTCCTGGCTTGCCCAGACATGCTTTCTGCTCTCCCTCCTTTTGCTGTTGGGAGAAGCAGCCGCAGGACAGAGGACAAAGGACCTGGAGCGCTGAATTGAAGGACTCTGGCTTGCCCAGACTTGTTCTGCTCCTGTTTACATCCTGTGGTGAACAAGGTACATACACTTGGCTTGTGCCTGCCTCCTGCAAGGCCTGAATTTGGGCAAAGCAAGCCTACGGCTTCACCTAATATGGTCAGGCTTGGCTAACTGCCATTCTGATTGGCTATGCTGTGTCCAAAGGCACATTAGTCTGCACATCTGCCAAGACATTCTGCCTATACCTGTTAAGATGAGGAGCCCTGGAAGGGACAGATGAATCGTCCAAGAGGGGCCAGGATAAGGTCAGGGATCATTTGCCTCCTTTCCCCAGCAGTCTGTAAAGCCTGGGAAGAATCAGAAGCCTCAGTGGCTCACAAGACATGGACAGAACTCCCTGAAAGTGTTTGAGTGCTGTCTCAAGCTGTAGCTAGCCCCACAAGTTAGATAATTTTTGTGAGTAAATACTCAAAGCCTCTTTAGCTAAACTTTGTAATTGAATCTAATGGAATCTTAGCCTTCTGCCATAAACAGAAAGGAGCTCCCTGAGTCCATCTAGTGGACAAGCAGTACCATTAATTGCAAGCAGTATAATTAACCCCAAGAACCTTCACTTCCAGTTCAATTGAGTTAATGTTGTATTATTGCTAGTTATCTCTTAAACGTTCTAGATCCTATGCTATCATTTGTATAATGTTTCCATGACTGTTGCAAAAGAACCTAATTATTATTAAAATTAGTGATCTGGGGGATGAGATTCCTTAATTCCAAAATTAATAAACAATATTAATTTTGAAAATTACCATCTCGCAATCGATTCATTACCCCTCCATTACACCTTTTTCCTTAGAAGAAGAGTAAAGTAAGATAATCTCAGTCTGTTGCACTCTTAAACAAAAAACTACGACAATCACCTTTAGCAGTTTTGTGCAACTTCATTGCAAGATAGTAAGTGATAATTTGTCAGTGTTTTGGAGGAGAAAAAATGCAGATCTTCATTGTGGTTCTTTTGAAATGTCAAAAAATCAGACTTCAGCAAATGGATACATGTAAAATCCATCAAATTATCAACAATAATCAAATAAATTGTTATCTAAGTGAGAGAGTAGAAAGCCTGTAATGTCTTAAGGGAAAGGAAATGTGCAGTGGAATTGTGGTGGTATGTAACACAGTACCATTCCTTTGGGATGGTGATGTGCAGTAAATTAGGATGCTGAACTCCTAATGCTAGATCAGAAAAAGTCTTGTTTCAGCTTCAGACCATCTTGCATAAGCTTCATGTGCTAGTTAAGATGCTGTCTGTCTTCACATTGTAGCAGAAAACCATCATAAGCTGTATAACTGGTTCAGATAATAGCATTGCAATCTGCATCCATGGGTGATGTGGACCGGCTTTACACATCAGTGCCTTAATACTGTGCAGATCTGGTCTTAGTGTTTGTGGAGTCACTGCCTGAGTCAGAACAAACAGTAGTGACCAATCTGGAAAGGGACCTACTGTCGTCGCTCCTTCTGCTATGGTAACAGTATCATCCATACATGGTTCTGCTTCCACTCCCTTTCTGGCTCATTTCTTTGACCTGTCTGTAAACACTTTTTTCGATACAGCCCTTTGTTATCTCTTGGGGTATCTTGGGGTGGCTGACTGTTCCCAGCTGTTGGTGTGTTCTTGCTTCTCTGTTTTGTCTCATTCTCAATGGACATGCTATGCTTGTTCGTTCTGCTGGTATAACACCATTCCCTCTCAAAAACCTGTATGCCAATGGGATCCTTATTCTAGGTGACAGGAACATTCAAATTCCTTATATTGGTGATAGGCAGATAAAAAGTCAGTAGATTGCTAGGGACATTCTCTGATTGCATTTAAAGCTTTAGTCAGAAGAGCTGCTGGCTGAGCTCTTATCCCATCTGCTCTTGGACAGACCTAGGTGTTTCTTTTAAAAATACACTCTTGCAAGCTTTACAGCAGATGGCAAGCTGAGTTTACTGACCCCTTACCAGCATGTTATAATGGTTGAAGAGCACCACACAGCAGCTTCTGTTATTGTTTTGGGGTAAGAGGTGAGCTGGGTTGTGCAGAAAAGCTATGTGAAATGAACTAAGACATTAAATAGCAAGTTTCATCCCAGAGTAATATTTTTATGCCTGAATTGTAAAACTCATATAATAGAAACTGTAGTGATGCCAATATATTAAGATGAGTAAGATTTTCTAACAGTGTATACTAAGCAATTTGAGTTCCTTTTACTTGCTTCATTAGAACTGAATTCTTGGTACAGTGCTGATTTAAGAGCTCCTGTATTGAAGGCAGTCACCTCTGCCAAGGCTCGGAAAGCACTGCACTCCGAATGCCACCAGGGTTGTGCTGCTGCTACCTGCCTTCGGCTTTCTGTAATCTTCATCTGACCTGTGCTAAATCCATGCTGACTGTTCTCACCCTCAAGGAACAAAGTGAGATTAATGCTTCTAAGGGTGTAAAGTTTTGAAAATTAATGTAATTGTCCTGATGCCTCTTGGCTGTTTAAGAAGGTGATACAAGTCCACAGGTACAGTTGACAAAACTGTTCTGGGGAAATTCTAAAACTTCTCCTTTGAGAAGGGCAGTTTCAGTTGTTCCTGGTCAGTGAAGGTCTCCCTGAAATCCTGCCTGAAATTTCAGACATGTGGAGAGGGAATGAGAACAGTATTATCCATGTCATGGCGGTTCTGTCACACAGCAAGAGAAGAAAGTCCATTCTCTGCCTGGTTCAGATCAAGTATTTGAATCTCGGTTGAGTCTCTTATCATAGCAAATGCTTCATCTGCTTCAGTTTTGGTTTGTTGGTTGGTTGGTTGGTATTTAATGCTTATGGACTAGAACAGTTCTTTGGAAAGACATTGAAAACAGGAAATGATGATTGACTTTTAGTTTTGAAACATTCTTTGAGTGGGAACTCTTTTGCTCAGATCTCATTCTTCAGGACTAGACTGAGTGTGGTTCACGATATGCACACAAAAATGTGTTAGCTGGAAATCAAGGCAAAAAACAGAGAAGGATTAACCTAAAGGAATAGTTCTAAAGAGAGTGCAGAATTCTAGCCTGAATTAAGAGCTGTGGCTGAGAAAACCATTCTTCTTGTTGAAAGAGAACAACTTTTTTTTCCTTTGAAAAACCATCCGCATTGCGTCTTTCTAGTTGTGCATGGAGTGGTAAGGTTATTATATTCTGTTACTGGTTCTCCTGTGTTCTTACTATGCAAACCTCTGCATATGCTACTGCAAACGAATTTTTTTACAGCACTGTATCAATGATTGTCATTATCTGGGGAACAGGCACTTCTGCAGAAACAACCAGTAAAAAAAATATGTATCAGCAGAAATGGTTCTTTATTTTTACTGAATGTTCATATTCTCATGGGAATTATTTCCACAGACTTCCTTTAAAGGAGTGAAGCACTTGGAAAGCCTAGCAGGACCAAAAAAAAAAAATTTTTTTCCTCTGACTAAGCATCTCTAAGTTGTTGCACATCAAGTTCAGAATACACACAAGTATCACTTTCTTCATTTGACTTGCTCCATAAAACACAGTTTTTCTGCCAGCCTGTTCTTTATTTAGCTTCTCTGGGGAAAAAAAATGCATTCTGAGGTCTGATGCAGAAAAATTAAGGAATTCCATCAATGGAATCAAAACAAATATCACCTTTATAAGATAAGAGATTAGACTATCCAAAAGAAAGAAAAATATTTGTCTTTGCTGTTATTCACTTTCATTTTATATTATTAAGGTGACTCCAGAACAGTTCTTACTCCTGTCTGTCCAGGAGCATGTGCAGGACAGTAATTTCCACCTTTTTCCCAATGCCAGGTACCTACCATGCAACATTTAGCACTTTGAGTTCCAGGTTGTTCTTCTCAAGAGATCCCAAAATAAACCCTGTGCTTTTTATCTACCGAGCTACCAGAATCAGCAGAGCTATTCCAATGAATGAAGGCTGAGGATCTAACCTGTGAGGGGCAGCGACTTCCAGCAGCAGCAGAGTACTGTCAGGGAGCATTTGTACTGGCACCAGCAGTGCTCAATCTGCTTTGTTTCTTGCTCATTTTCTCTGCATTGAAATTGTGGAGCTTTCTTCTTAACTGCTTATTCATTAGTTCTCTCTTGGAAAAAATACCAGTAATTTAAAGGGTAATAGAAAACATTTATGTAATTACTGTTAATGCTTTCTTGCTGTTCAACTGATAAGACGTGACCCCCAGTCTGAGATGGAAGGTGGGTGTAGAGATCTGTGTGAGTGAGAACTTGCAACAAAGTGATCAGACTAGTGCAGAGATGATGCTTGAGTCACTTTGGAGCATGTTGGAAATTAGTCTTTAAGCAACCCACTTGGGAAAAATAGAAGCCACGATGTCAAGGATGAGCATGTCATAAAAAGTAGTTTGTGGAACTGGGTAGCCTGAAAAAATACCACTACAGAGCATTACAAAGAGACTCATTACTTAGGTTTGCATTTCCAAACTCAAGTGTTGATACTGCAGAGCTGTCCATACAAAGGAGTCTGTGATGGCGGCCTCCAGGATGGGGCTGGAAGTGGCTGCATCCAGATCATTATTCCCAGTGTGGTTGGTGCTGTGCCTGGTCACGCACACAGTTAGTGTCTTGAAGTGCCTCACTAGGTGGGAAACTGGAGTTTCAGGCCTGAGAGGATGAGCTGTGAGCGAATGGAGTAGCTGAGCTGGGCAGGTTTTCTGTGCTACCAATGGAAGACCTCTGCCTGAACGGCTGGAAAAGACACCCAGATGCACTATTCTGGGGTACCCCAGGGTGGAAATAGAAATCTCTCCCACTGATGGCAATTACATTGAGATCATGGGTCCAGCTACTCTTATGTGGCCTGGCCAACAGCAGTTTATCACCTGAACAATCCTTACTACCTAGCAGGCTGACCTTCTTGAATGAAGGGACATCAGCTATATCCTGGCTGTCTTGTGCTCAGCAGGTTGTTGGTCTCCCTGGCAGTGGTGAGGAACACAGCCTGTGCCAGACCAGCCTTCAATTGCCTTGCTTTCAGTGCCTATATTCACTCTTGGTTTGAACTGAGATACCATGCTGTGTGGAATGTCAGAGTTTTTGCTGTGAGAGGGAAAGTACAGATGTGTGATAAAATGTCCCAACAACGACTGCATTTGATGAACACTTCTCAGATCCCTTATAATGACTGCATCTGTCTCAGCTGTGTTGTTGCTTCAGCATGTTTTCATTTCCTTCTTGCGAAGAAGGAAAGATTTACTTTCAGAATCTGTTAAGTTATAAATCTTGCCATTTTAGCTCCAGATTCTTAAATCTCTGAGCTTTTACTTTACAACTCACTATCTGTGGTTTGTCCCCTATGGCTGACTTCATCGTGATGGGGATTTCTCTGTTTTGAAGAACTCTTTCTGTTTGGCTAACTCTTCATGCAGATCTTAGTGGTCGGTCACACTGGTTTAGGCTAGTCCACCTGGTTCCTTCCTGGGTTACAGGAGACCCTCATTAGTCAGTCAGAGTGTGCTTAGGCAGTCTCTAAGCTGGGCCTGATTCATGTACTTTTGCCTTTTGGAAACTTTTTATGACTGTCTCAATCTTCTAAGTTTATTTCTTCTATTTTGATGGTTTTTAATGTGACTTTTTGGAATATCGTCTTAAATATAGATTGTAGTCAGCAGCACTTAATGGCTGAGCCTGTGCTCCTTGAACAGCTTCCTTGGCTTTTTTTGTTGTATTTGTACAAAGCTGTAATGCGAGCTTCCACATCAGTGCACAGCAACACCTGCACAGGGCAGTATAAACTTCAAATGTCTAAAAGTACTTTTTTTACCACTTAAAAATATATATGGACATTAAATTTTTAGTTATTCAAAGTTCTGTAATGTTGAAAGAGCATAAAAAGGATAATTTCTGCATTGTGGAAATCGTTTCAAGAAATGTCAAGAAGTTCCCTTACAGATCTTCTAAATGGCTGCTTTTATGTGCACGTACCTGAAGTCAGTCACTTCTGGGTGACCGGTCCCCTTGATTTCCTTCAGCATTGAATATATTTCTTCTTCACACACAAATTACTGATTTTGTATCTAAGTATACGTGTATGTATTCAATGGACAGAAGTTCAAAACCGATGGCTTTTTACTAGAAAAAGTGCTTGTTTGCACACACATAAAAGCTTAAGACAAAATTGTCTACAAATAAACCACTATACAAGTTTTGCTAGCTGTAGTGGAGTTGCATTTGCACAGTTACAAACAAAACTGGACACTGTGATGGATCCAGAAATCACGAGGTGACCGCCGAGCGCACTGGTGCAGTGAAAGGACAGAGCCCATCGCTGTGGAGACATAGTAACTTCCTTCTTTAAAGGCCTGGATCGTGGCCAGCACTGTGCTTAGGCTAATTAGCTCTGTCCTGCAGAGCTGGCTCGTTCAGCAGCAGCTCAGGTATCTCGGTGTCCCGTAGCATTGTTCAGTGCAGCCACGGCCTGAGAAACTAATCAATAAAGAGCAGAGAAGAATAGTTAACTTCTGTTATTGCTATTTCTGCTACCAAATATTTCCCAGATGCCCTTTGGCAGACCCCTTGTTAGTCACCTCATAGCCTGCTCATGTCACCCTAGGCGTGGGCTTTGAAAAAAGTTTGCAAGAAGAGCCAGTGATATGTTTCAGTTCAGCACTAGCATCCCCTGAAGGAGCTTGGAATGCGAGAAGCAGCAAGTGCAGTTGAAGGTCAGAGATGCTGGAGAGACGCTGGATGGGGTGATAATAGACAGGTGCAGATAATCGTAAAAGGAACAAGCATGCTAGATTAGGAGGAAGATAAATAGGCCTTTGAAACTTCAGATCTTCTCCTTTCCAATTTAACATATGAAAGTGAATGTCTGAATGCTTGTGGGGATCTAAAACTGAAAAATAGCCAGGCTTCTTTTCTGACTTATTTCAGTGTTCCAGTAGCTTAGTTTTCACTTTGAAACATGAGTGGCAAGAAAAATTCCCATAATGTGGTGTGTAGATTTTAGAAAGGCATGTCCTCCAGAGATGATTGTTACAACAGCAAGAATGCCTTTCTTGTGTCATCACTGCACTGATCAGGATTCCTGCATGGACTCCAAATGTTGTACCGAACTGCTCCAAAGTTATTTTAATGATAGGGAATTGCAAATAAGTTATGGTTTAGCTGTACTAAGAGAAGCGTAGCACTGAAACGGTGTCCTTGAGCATGTATTTCTGTATTGCTTTTAAATAGACTAAATTATTTCCTCTTTTACCTGGTGTTCTCTCTGTAGTCTGCATTAAATTGTGATCATGGATAAAAATCTGAGACATGTGAGGTGTGCACAGTCTCAGATTTAGGGCAGGCTCTTCTGCATACAGGCAAAATTGATTAAGGAGGATTGTAACATCTGAAGACTTAGCAAATTTCCTGTTTCTAATCCTTTTTAATATGTTCTGACTGACTGGAGTATGGACCAAATAGGCTAGACATTCCAGATAAAACCAGAAATGGGAGGAGGTGTACATCTTTTGTAGATCCAAGGGTTGTTGACCATTGGGGTTATAAATGCATGGGACAATGAAGGATATCCTTTCAATCTGAACAAAACTTTGGTCTTTAGAAGCCAGGAGTCCTTCCCCTCAGTTAACTGTGACTGCTGAAATTGAAGGCAGATGCTCAATGTGTCACTTCAGTACAGTGGGAAGATTGCTGTTCAAGATGTGGTTTGTCCTCTTGCTCTCAGGTTCAGTTTCCAGTCCCAGCTCTTTTCCAGCTGTCACTTCTGGCTAAATTTAAAGCAATCAAAGATGTGCAGTGTAGTAAATCTGTTTGACCAAAACTTAATCTTCACTTCCTCTTGTCATAGGACTATGTGCTAACACCATGCTCATTCAGCCAACCGTTTCCCTTTGGTCATAAGGGTGACTAATAATGGTCCTGACGTTAGTGTTTCTCTCTGTCTCAAAGGCAAAGCATAACACAGCAGCCAGATGAGCCAAGTATGCCTGCACCAGAAAGTGGATCATCACCTTAGACAATCAGCAGTGCTTGCATTGCTAGAAAACTGAGGGAAGCTGTGGCCTTCTCCAGGAGTACCCATGCATATTTCTAAGGAATGGTTTGCTAGTGAGTTGGAAGGTATGGTACTAGTGTCTGTGAGCTCTTATNCCTCCCTGGTCCTGCTGGCCACACTGTTCCTGATCCAGGCCAGGATGCCATTGGCTCTCCTGCCCACCTGAGCACACTGCTGGCTCATGTTCAGCTCCTATCTACCAGCACCCCCAGGTCCCTGAAGCAGAAGCCTGGCTACTCTCCTTGCCTCGTTGAATCTTTCTTTACTAATTTCTTCTCTTCTGATTTCTGTTGTGCAATGTTCCTTGTTCCCCTTACTCCTTTAACCTGAAGACACAGTTACAACATGCGACCAACAGTTCTGTGCCAAGTCCTTGATTATAGTTTGTACAAGTCTTGTTCTTCTGTTTCATTTTCATTTGGTAGAGTATGGAAAACAGTGGGTGCTGTACAGAACCCATACTGACTAATGAAATCTTCTTCAGAGAAAAATCTGGTATGATCTAATGCACCTGTTGATGGAAAACACTTTGTGTTCTCAGATCAGGGCCAATGGCATGGAACTCTCAAGGACATTTAAAACAATGAGATAGTTTGTAAAAGAAGTTGCATGAGTTAAATAAGCAAACACCTGCAAAACCTGCAAAACCTGCAAAGCTGTGAATAACATCCTTACTTAATTTTTAAATGTCCATACTGGATTTCAGATTATTTCAGCAGCTTCATATTCAGGTTTTTATCTAGCGAGATAATTGACTCACACAAGCTCTGCAGTTTCATGGCGGGTAAGAATAGAATAATCATTTTTCTACTGCAATTAAAGGTGAAAATTATTTCTTTTAAATTGGCAAATATTTTAATAGATACCAGGCACAAGGTTACAGACAGCTTTATAATCACATCAGGAATCTACACTAATTTTCAAAGGGCAAAGTACTAGATTACAGAAGGAAAAGGGGATGGGATGGACTTGGGTTCTGTAATACCTGCTTTCATAAGACTGCTAGCAGCAACTCTGGTGCATTAATGAGAATTGCTAAATCAGAGGAAAGGATTCTGTACCTTTTGTAGCAATCTGAAACTTATCTTCACGAGTATTTGCACATTTTTAAAATGCCATAGTTACTCCAGCTGAAATTATTTTCCCCTTTACTTTGTCCCATATCGCTCAGCACCTAAGGTCAAATGTGTTTTCATTTGCTTCTGTAGTAGCACAATTAGCTACATGACGTTTGTCGTGGCAGAAACTCACAAAGCTCTTCGTAATTTGTTTAGGAAAACAAACCAAACAAACATGAACACAATAGAAAGGAGAGGGAAATTTTGCAAAAACCGTGGGCTGTTACTAAAGTTTCATCTATGAAGTGATGTCTTCTGTGCCCTTTGACTTGCACTATTTCCTTTGCCAGATGACTGCTCTGTTCACATGTGCTGGCGTGTGTCCCCTTAGAAAATACCATTGTGGTAGCATTAATAGTGCAGCCAAAAGGTTTATTAATCGCAGGGTGGGACAAGACGTTTTCTTGTAATTAGATAAGAGTATCTTCCCCTAGCTGAAAGTTTAGGTCATGGCCATTTATAACCTTTCTATTTTCAGCTGAAACCTGAGTCCTTGTTCTTTACTTGGGGAATGCTGCTTTCTGTTAATCTTTGCCTGTAACTGAGTGGAGGGTTTGACCGGTGAGTGTGTAGTTAGGCCTCTAAATTTCTCAGGGGTACATTCACTGCTATCACATTCTCCCCTGAAAATGCCAGTTGTGTTCCATAGCTCTGTAAATCCCTTGGCATGACTTAGCTGGCAGTGAGCCAGAGGGCACACTTTGTGACCCACTTCTGGAAACCATAAAGCTGTATGAAATGCAAAGGTTGGGAGAGGATCCTGCTACAGCTTCATGCCGTTGTTCAGTGCTGGAACATCCTGCCACTTCCCCATCCCATTTTAAGAGACTTATCTGTAGAATAGTAGTAGAAATACTAAGTACAACCAGTGGACTTGGGTATTTTATTCCACAGCATGGTTGTTACAGTGAGAAAACAAAAAGTAAGAAGCTATTTCATGTTTTCCTGGGCATCAGTGGATGTTTCGTCCCACACTTTTCACTCCAGGGAACTCATTTCTTCCTATTGCAAAAGCTTCTACCTGATTATAACAAAGTATTTTCAAATTTGCATTCCTACTGTGCTTAATTAGTGCATAGCCAAGGTTCAGTATGTGTGATGGAATTGCAGCCTCTTTCTGTCCTCACTTTAGTACCTCTAAGAAAGAGCAATTAAGCTAGGAAAATAAATGTCTGTTTCACAAGGACTGCAGCAGCCTGACATGCCCCCTGTTCACAATCTCATAACCAAAATATGATTTTATTAAGTGAAGTTGTATTAGGTACACAGCATGAGACTGTATCATACTGGAGCCTCCTTGTTGGTAGAGACAGATGGTGTGTAAATATTCTTCAATTTTAAGACAAGGAGAAAAGTGTGAACCCAGGATCAAATCCTGTTAAATGGCTTCATGTTGTTATTTAAGGCATGAGGACTGCAGCTAGTTACAGATTTTGATGGATGCAGTGCAGAATTTGTGTTGTGCCTGTGGCACAGTATAAAGAAAGGGAGTTATTGCAGGACCTAAGTGTTGTATGCGTGAAACTGTCTGTTCATTTATTTTAGGAGCAATTCTGTCATTACTTTTAGTATGCAAAATCGTGCACTTGCCCCATATGAGCTTTAACTTGGAAGAGTTTCCCAGGTACAGATTTGCTTGAAAAGTCACTTGCATTCTTTTCTCGCGTATGTGGTGGGGTGTGGGGGTTTTGATGACGCTTGCTCTGTCTAGTCTGTCACTAGGCACTTAACCATTTCACTTGGTTTTGAAAACAGGCCTTTCGTGAGCTAGCAGAGCTTGCTTTCCAAACTCAGAGTTCCCAGCCACGCAAACTCTCTGCAAGATTAATTCAATAGGGGATTTAAAAGTGAAAGGGGAGAAAAATCAGGTCAGCAAGAAATATGAATAGAATGATTAAATCAGTGGGAAATGATGTGGTAAAAGTCCAATTCCAGTTATAGATGCCCAAGAGCAAGGAAGGCTTGAGAATTGGATTGGCTTGGCAAAGTACATCTAATCAGTCTCTTTCTAACAGAATGGTTGAATATGTGATATAAAGTGATCAGTGTTAAGTTTCTCTGCTTTTTAACGGCACTACTTAGCTCCTGAGTAAAATGATCATTTGCGTTTCATCTTACCACAGGGATGAAGCATCTAAGCACATGGTATACACTGAGTGTTTTTGTGGTATCTCTTTTAAAATAGTGCTGACAAAATCTGTGGTGGACCTTGTTCATTGTCCCGTTCAGAAAGATCAAGATTAAGTCCTGATCCAGTGGTCAGTGCTAGAGTCCACATCCCCAGTTATACGCTGGTGTTGGTATCTTCCAGAGAAGATGGTTTACTGTCTTTTAAGTCCAAGCTTTCAGAACAGTAAAAACAATTCCAGCTTTACTGAAAATGAATACATACAGGAAAGAGTGTGGCTTAGATGTTCTTGGAATAGTTAGGCCGAAATGAAAGCCTGGTCTTCTCTCCAAACCTCTTCATGGCAGAAGCACCCAGTCTTGCTAATGTGCTGTCACATCGGATCTGGATCATGACAGGCAGATGTTCCCTTGGGTTTTGTCATCTCCAGATGAGATAAATGTTCTAGACCAGTGACTGACTTGTTATAGAGACACACAGAATTACAGACTTCATTGGAGAGTCTGGTCACTACTTCAGTATAAATATTCAGCAGTGGGAGATGAGACACTTTCTCCCTATGCACATACCCTGAAGATCTGCCTCGTGTCACTGTCATCTGACACTTCAGAGTGCTCTGCAGCAGTGTGAATCCAGGGCATGCTGTTTACTCCTCCTCCTGCTAACTCCTTGTGTGACCATGATTTGTCTAAGTGGACTCAGCTACTGTCACTGAACTGGGACTGAGGTAGAGCAGCCAGAGGACTGGATCCAGAGCTTTGTAGCCCAGCTCATTGTCTGATCACTTTCTTACACAGAAGGACCCTATCCTGATCGAATTAAAGCCCTTCTGAGTAAGTGTCCATGGAGAGGTTTCATGCAGTTAAATAAACTGTAGTGAAGCGTTAACTTTTCCCTTTGCCCCTCTGTAAGTGTGCCCTAAATATCTTTACCATTTTTTAAACAGCTTTCACAAATCCCTCCTGAGTCCAGATTCCTGGTGTCAGAACAGAACTGGGATCTGCAACCCACTTCAAAGTTAACTTGTGGCATTTTTTCTTTGCTCTTCATAGTTATGAATGCTAAGCTTCGATAATGTGCTTAGTGCTGTAAGAAGCAGTAAAAATGATGCTTCCTGACCCATGGAGTGTGCAGTCTGACAATAACCAGGCAGCACAAACTGTGCTGGGAGACCTGGGGAAGGTACTTCTGAGAGAAATGTTTCTCTTTTAGATTAATGGTTGGATGCCTGGCAACACTTAACATTAACATGGGTTAGTATTCATGGCTTTGAGGCGGATGAGAATTTAGGAGAAAGGGATTTGGCTTCTGCAGTTTTTATTCTACCACATGCAGAGGGATCAGATCACTCGACCATTGATGCTAGAGTCATATAGGTTTCTTCTTTTTTCTTGCCATAATTGAGCTTGCTGGTTGATCTGCGCTGCCTACATTTTGCACACTGAGTGTCAGGCTGCTCACAAATGCAGAGCAGTTTAGATCCCACCAAATGTGTAATTAGTGCAGTACTCCAGGCACTTCTCTGCATACTAAGGGAGTTTGCTGGCCGTGCATTGATGTCGGATATTGCTGTACCAAAGAATCTTCTCCAAGAAAATAAGCTTCTTTAGTCTATGGCTTCATTAAGTCCTTCAAAGTAAAATTGATATATTTGGGCTCTCACTTCCTCTGTCTTAGTTATGTGGATATGTGTAGGATTAAAACTTCCTTCTCTGTTAGTGATCTTCTCTCTCCTAGTTAAGTCAGTGTATGTTTTGGAAGGGATGATTCTATTAGTAGCAAATGGTATCTGAAGTCAAAAGTGGAAAACTTTCAAGTTCAGTAAGAGTGCAAATTGGTAAGTTATTTGGGGGCTGATTTGAAGAATGCACAAGAGGAAATAATTTGTTATGTGCTTAGCTTTTATTTGGAATGAGTTAAAGAGCATGGTATCTCAAATCTGGGTCATGTAGTACAAGTACGAAAGTTTGGGATGGTGCTCAAGTGAAGCCAATGTATTTCCCACAGTAGGAACAGGAATAGGCCCAGAGAGAAAACAAGACTGTCTTTGGGGTAAAGCTGGTGATTACAGCGTACTTCCTTTTGCTCCAGTTCTGAGCTTTTAGCCCCATCTGAGCTTTTGTTTCAGCTACAGATTCTGTGCTTGCCTGTATCTTAGTCTTGGTTCTAGAAGCAGCCGAAAGCTCCCTGTCTGCCATTGCACATGTGTGAGAAACCAGTTCTCAGCACACAGTAGCTGTCTTTTATTTTGATTACTCCATGGAAGATAGATGTCCCATTTCTAGTAAAGATGCAGTCTCCCACTAAACCCGAAGGGACACATCCAGTCCAGACTCTAACAAACAAACATGCCATTATTTAAGTGGCAAATGAGTAGATCTGTAGCTTTATTCAGATGGCAGCAATTACTGTAGTCATGATTTGTCATAATTAGTCTGAGAATGGTAATTATCAATTTCTCCTCAGTCTATTTACCCTGAAATAGGCACTAACCACTAATAATGACCAGTTTCTCATGGACCAGTTGTATTACCATTCTTTCCTATGTTTCTACCATTGCCTTTGGCCTCACCTGCACTGCATAGCTTCAACCAGTAATGTACTCTCACTCTTTTGCCACAGCTTCTGTAACTCATCTGCTCTTAGTGCGGAGAGTCTTCACAGGGACTGGTTTTACCTGCAAGTGCTATGCAATGTTGTAAATGGGTGTTTTGTCTCCTGTACTGTGGTTGAGTGGGAGCTGATATACAGTGCACTATGGGATGCCTCTCTGGGGTGCTGAAACCCTTTGCATCAGCTCAGTTGGGCCTCTGCACCCCATCAAACTTGGTGTTTGTTTTAAACTTGTGTGCTGGATTCTTGTTAAAAGAAGGAAGTAGTGCCTGTACAATGCTTTTTTTTCCTGGTGCTCCAGACTGCACTTTCCTGTGATCTCTGACTTGGTTTTCGTCAGAGATGGCAATCCTGGGAGGCTCTGTTCATAGTTATTTAGCTCTACAAGCAGAGAGCTGAAATTAATTAAAGCTGAGTGTGTTCTGATGACACGAGATGCAGGCTTTGCCCAGCACCACTGGCAGCACACATGCTGGCACAGCTCCACACCTGCCTGATCCCGCACAGGGCAGACTAAGCACCCTTGCTGACCAGATCATGTCTCCAACAACAAGTCTCAGCTTGATGCATTTCATCTCCATGTGCCTATGAGTATCTCAGCAAAGATTTGCAAGCTTTGACTTGTCAGTTGCTAAAGCTGTTGTCAGGCAGCACAGGCTGCTGGGCAGATCAGAGCCAGCTGCGTTTCTTCCATGGGTTGCACACTGCTGTGCATGTTCGAGCCAGATGCCAGCAGCCCATTCTCATGAGTGGGAGGCAAAGCTTTGTCAACAGAGGCCACTAATAATGTGGAAACAGAGCTGGTGGCTCAGCTATACTAAAGTGAGTCAACAATTCCAGTTCAGTCCTTCATTTTCAAGCTAGCAGAAGCTAGGAGTGCCGATAAGGTGACAAATTCAGCTGGTGCAAACCTGCTCATTTCCCTGTATCTCAGCTGCTCTCCAGTGTGAGGTACATCCAACTCCCCGTGACTGGGCTGGTGATTCCGTATGAGACTTTTGTGGATTATAGTGGAAGGGGAAGTCCAAAACTGTGACAAAAAAAAGAGGAGAAATCTTCATTTTCAAAGAGGGGCAGCGAGGACAGGTTTTGAGATATGGTAATAAGAAGAAACATACTTTGCAGTGACAAAATGTTGCTTTTTACTGCTCTTCATATGTGAGCTTTCATTTGAGAAGAAACTGAGAGATGGGATTTGCAGGGGTGTTTACATATAGGTTATGTTTTTGCTAAATCCACGCTGATGTTGACAAAGCTTTTTATTTTGCCTAATAGAAGTAAACAAATTCTAACCTGCTAGAAGCCAAATTCAGCATGAGAACATCATTGCAGCTGCTAAAACCTTGCTGTGTCAATCCACAGAATCAAGGCTAGAGTTTTCAAACTGCATCTTGTGTGGTTTTCTCCTTGGCAATTGACAGGCTAATAAAGATAGCAAGCATTTTTCTAAAGTAGTTGTTAAAGTTGAAACCTCACGGCGGCACTTAGACATTTCCTAATGAGCTAGAGAGACGCATCCGTATTTATGTATTGACTCTTCAAAGGGTGTGGTTACCGTTTGCCAGTCACTTGGGGATACCGGGTAAAGGGGTTTACATGCTCAGCCTTCATGGTCACACTAAAGCAGAAAGCAGCAGGAGGTTAGAGAGCTTACAGTGTTGCAAGTCAAGGCAAATGGTCCACAGCTGGTAATCGTTTGCAGCAGTGAACGTTTCACTTTCCTGACAGAGGTCATAAACAGCACAGAGGATAAAACATTCGATGTGTATAAAAGATGAAGTTAAAGGCTGTATTGTGGGTCAGTTTGAAACACAGGGACATGAAAGCCATAGTCGGTGGTAGCAGTAATCAGTTTTCCTTCTCTGATTTTGGCCATCCTAACAAGCTTGCCTGGACATTTTAAAGGGGAGAAAAGAGCTCTGTTGATGTGGAGATGCTAGAAGTGTGTCTCAGAGCTTTCAGGTCACCTGGAGCTGTAGTTGCCAAGGAGTTGTTATGTTCTTCCTCGTCTTTGACTTGCAGCCTCTGCCTATTTTGCCAAATAACATCGACCTCACAATCCATGTTTGCTAACAAAGCTGCTATGGTTTTGCTTGCTTCTCCACCCCAAAAGGGTTGCAGTGAAGCATAGTGGTCAGTGCAAGTTGTTATTTGGGTGTGTTTTGTTTTAACCTGTTGACATTAGAGAAGAGTCACATAATCCTGTACATCTGCCAGCTGGTCTCTGACATTTTGGGAGGCTGGCTGTGCAGATGGACCCAGAGAAGGTGGAACAGCTTCTGTGCCCAGACAAGCAGCCAAAGTTTTGATGTCCAAAACCTCTCCATCCCTACCACTGAATTCCTATAGCGATTTCCAGAATCCAGAACTGAACACTCACAACAGCTACACAACCAGCTCGCAACAGATGTCTGTGTCTATAGGAGGGAGTTCTAAGTTCTAAAATCTGGCTTTTTGCAAGCAGTTGCCGTTATCAGGAGAAAGGGTTTACAGCATTAGGTTGTCCTGCTATGTGAAGGGAAAGAAACCTGGCATGAATCTGTGAAAAGCTGGAAGTTTGCAAAGGAGTGATCCCAGAGCTTCTAGCAACGGCAGCTGTGCTGTGACATAGAGACTGATGTACCAGTTATCTGATCAATAGGTTTTACTTCTAGGACTATTATTTCTTGGCAGCCAACCTAATGTAATTACATATGTTTTCCTGCAACAAGCAAACACTTATGTGGTTGAGGAAGCAGCTGCAGCACGTTGGAGAGCTCATTTGCATAAATATGGCAGTATAGTCACAGAATTGCAAAATTACATATCGTGTAGGGCTGCTCTCACTGGCAAGAATTACAAATACTTATAATGCCCTTCTAGTTAAAATGAATTAACATTTAGCTGTTTTGAACATTGAAATTGTCATCTGACAATTTAAAAGTGTGACTGTTTAGTCTAAAAAGTACTGAATATGACTCTGAACTGGAGATCGCAGAATCAGAGAATGGCAGCAGCTGGAAGGGACTTCTGAAACTCATCCAGTCCAACCCTCTGCCAGAGCAGGATCTCCTGTACCAGATCACACAGGAATACATCCAGGAGAGTCTTGAATATCTCCAGAGAGGGAGACTCCACGACTCCCTGGGCAGCCTGTTCCAGGGTTCTGTCACCCTCACAGTGAAAGATCTTTGCATCTTTTTTAATTTTCTTTTCTGAGCTGCTCTTCAGAGCTGGAGAGGCATGGGGAAACCTTCAACAACAATTGCCAAGCCAGATAAAATTTGCTTTATTTCGTTCAAACCTAAGTTAGGCTTCTTGCTTTTAAATTCATAGATAAGTTTCTGGAGCAACCTAATAAAAATTCTTGTGTGTGTACTACATAACACAGAAACTAAATCCCTGGCTGCAATTAATCTGCAGGCTGCTAATACATGACCAGGGCTGTTTACTGGATAGTTACATGCAGCACTTCCAGAAAACACCTGGTGACACCACAAGCATTTGTGCAAATGTGTGCCAAAAGTAACAGATGCAGTGGACCAAAACTTCAAAGGGTTGTTTCAGGCTCTCGCCTGCCTCACTTTGTGACCATACAAGTGCTTGTGCCATACAGGAAGGGTGTGCAAACCAGGAAAGGAAACCAAAACTATAGAGATAGAGAGACAGCATAAGCCAATACTGCCCTAAATTATATGTGGAATTACATCACCAAACTGACAGTTGTGCTACTTGGAAGGGGCTCCTTGGAAGGGGCATTTCATGAGGAGTTTGGATCTTAAGTGGTCTTTAGCCTAATGTTTTAAAACAAACTTGGCACCAATTGTGGGTTACCATAATGCAAAGAGATTGTAAAAGCCTACACATCTGCAGTGGGTGCAGAAACCTTTAGAACAGAGCACCATAGACCACTGGGGCTGACAATCATGAGATCAGCCCTCTCTGCTTCTACATCCAGAGCCCTGTGCGCTCAGAGGGCAGCCAGCACAGGATGGTGCTGACACAGAAATGCATTCAGCTGAAGCTTTTGGTGCTCTCTCCTTAGAAATGTGTTGCTTTGATTTCTTGAGTGGTTTTATGCAGATTTGATTGACTTCNTCCTGCTGCAGCCCAGGCTCTGGTTGGCTTTCTGGGCTGCAAGTGCACACTGCTGGCTCATGTTGAGCTTCTTGTCGACCAGCACCCCTAAGTCCCTCTCCCTGGGGCTGCTCTTCAGCCACGCACCGCTCAGCCTGTATTTGTGCTTGGGATTGCCTGGACCCAGCTGCAGGACCTTGCACTTGGTCTTGTTGAACCTCACGAGGTTGGCTTGTGCCAACTTGGTTAACTTCAGCTGACAGATGCAGTTGTGCAAAAGCTTTTCATGAAGTAAGAACAGAAGAATGCTTCAAGTGTCATGACAGCATGGTAAGACGAGCTTTAACTCATCTTGTCATGATATTTCAAAAGATGTTGTCACATTTTCCTCTGGTTGTTCATTCTTCCCATCTGCTGGATGCTACATTTCTTGCTGGTAACAGGAAAATCAGCCTTGGTGCCCAGGGAGTGATGTTTGTTTTTTTTTTCCAGAGTTGGTTTTGCTGACTTGCACCTAGACTTGGCATTGAAGCAGGTCAGGATCATGAACATGATTTCTTGGAATGATCCTGTAGTTCCGAAAGGTTGCTGATCTCAAAGAGGAAGCTCTACATCTGGCCCTGCCTCTTGGTTTCTTCCTTTTTCTTCCACTAGCTTTGGCAACAGTTCTAGAATTAACCAGAAAGAAAACTGCCAATCTTTTTTACCGAAGCAGCTTGGGTTCACTGTCTGGAGAGCACAGTGAGAAGCAGAGGAAGGAGAAGGAGAAAGGGTACCAGCCTTCCTCTGGGTGAGTTGTCAAACTGGCCTGTTCAGATTACTGATTCCCTAAGAGGTCCCCACTGTCCCCTCTGGTGTAAAGATGGCAACCCAAATCTGGAAGGAGGAATGGTCCAAAGCTCTCAGAGCCATTCTTAGCTTTTCTGACAGCAGATTGTTGTAGCTACTGAAAGACTCAGTTGCATTGACAGTTTGGGTCCCAAGAAAGTCAGCTAGTACTGTCTCTTACCTTGGGAAGAAAGCATTGGACCTTACAGGAGCACATACTGTGTTGGGCAGGGTGAAAGGATTGCAGAAATTCTACTTCCGTGGGAAGAAAACATTAGAGAGAAGATGTCATGGTTTG
The DNA here is from genome assembly GCA_013399055.1 of Ramphastos sulfuratus. Lineage (NCBI taxonomy): Eukaryota > Metazoa > Chordata > Aves > Piciformes > Ramphastidae > Ramphastos > Ramphastos sulfuratus. The sequence continues at coordinate 28,656 of WBNM01039615.1, read as the reverse complement.
GGGGCTGAGGCTGTGAGCCTGTGTTTCCACACTAGCTGTCACACCATGTGTATGCCTGTGGGTGCCACAGGCCAGCACAAGGGAGTTCTGCTCGCCGTCAGAGGTGCTGGGATACAAGCAGCTTTGATTTGAAAGGAGCCTGTGTGTGTTAGGGTAGGTGTCCAAGACTGAGAAATCTGAGTCTTCTTTGTGTGGAAGCCTGTGAAGTGGCTGGTGAACCTGGTCCGTGTGGCACGTTTGAGAAGCCTACCATGAAGTGTTACACGCAGTCACTGTAAAAGGCAGTGTAAAAACCTGGTGTTGAGCCCAGCCTGAAAGGAGAGACTAGAAGGAGCTCAGATCATGCTTTGTGAGCTGCCAGTGGCTCTGAAATGGCATGAGTACAGGTTTGGTGGTAAAGCACTCCTATAGTGCAAGCTGTTTCAGAACAACTAAAAAGACTTTTCTGGCTTTGCATCTGAACCCGAACAAATGATGGCGACAGACTGGCCAAAAAATGCAAACTGTCTGGTGTCAGTTTGTCTTCCTTTGGAAATGGTAAATGTTTGATCACGAACCTGCTTTTCTTATGACACTGCAGACATAAGGGGATTACAGTTGTGCTTAATCCCGCTGAAGTAAATGAGGTTTTAAAACTGAGATTTAACAGCACTAGACTCCGGCTTCTAGAGAAATTCAAGGTGAGACTGAAATGCTCACAGTGGTTGGATGAGACAAATCCTTCTGCTGAGGGAGAATGTGAGAGGCTGAATGGTACAGGACGTTCTGGTAGGAAGCAGTCATCAGGGCAATAAATACTTGACTATAGTGCTTTGGACATGGCACTTGGTGCCATGGTCTAGTCTCGAGGTCTGTGGTAGTGGGTTGGACTTGATGATCTTTGAGGTCTCTTCCAACCTTGCTTATACTGTGATAAGAATATTCTGCAGTGAAGATAGTTCACAGTCATTTCTCCAAGTTTAGAAGCGAGAACTAGAGGTGAGTTGTATCGTTACCAAAGTCTTGTGTTTATTGGCTAAATGATGTATTTGTATTTTAAAAGCCCTTCACACACGTACTTAGGAAAAATGCTTCATTTGCAGGCAAAACTGGCTTAGGACACGCACAGAATGCCTGTCCGCTCTAATTTCCTTCTTGGAGCACAGAAACTACATAGTTGCAACAACATAGTAAAAAATGAAGGACCATATGAGGTGAGAGGAGTTACTGAATTTTAAATCTGACTTTGCCACTAAGAGTAAGGGTGCAGGTCCACAGCAGCTTAAGTTCATTGGTTCAGGAACATGTCCTCCCATTTGTATATTTCTTGCCTCTTTCTTTGTGCCAGCAGTGAATGCACAAAAAGCTGATTCACCTAGAATTTCCTGGGGGAACAAAACCAAAACCAAACAAACAAAAAAAAGAGCTTAATTTGTGATGGAGATGCTCCCGTGTTAATGTGCTAGGATGTGATGAGCAAGCCTGTTTCCTCAGAACACTGCTAATACCCCTGAAACTAGAGTCTGATGAGACAATCTGGAGCTTCTGACTGTCTCCTTGGACCGAGTGTGAACTTACTCTTACAAATTTCCCAATGGAAATATTGGCCAGTAAGCTCTCCCCTGGCAGGCTTCAGGCTAGATCAGATGGCAGTTCTCTTTCCTCGGAATGCGTGAGGCTGGGCTAAAGGCTAAAGCTTACAAGGTCTGTGGTGTGTCAGTTTGGCAGGTGCAGAGCCGTGTGCCGACGCGATCCGGGGCAAACTCGTGGGTGCTGGTGGGTGATGAGGGAGGGCACGGAGCTGGTGCTGGTTGACGCTGGCAGAAAACTCGAACTGGCGGTGGGTGGCAGGAAGCCTCTTTAGTCGCTGTGCAGCAGAGCCTCCTGCTGGAGATGCAGCACATCAGTGCGTTGATGAGGCAGAAGTGCGCAGGAACTCGTCCTGGCGAGCTGCGAGTGCCGGGGCCTGGCTCTGATGTAGCTCGGAGCAAGTGCAAAAAGCCATCTGCAAAAGCAGAGGCTCTGTCGAGGGCTGCAGCCTCTCTTTTTGAGAAGTGTTGTCTGCATGGCTCAAACTGGTTAAAGATGCCTGCTCCCAACTTCCCTGGAGTCACACTGCCCACAGAGCCCTGCTGGGCAGGGAAGAGTGTGTTGGAGGGTGTGTCTCCAATAAAGCTTCCTGATCCTCATATATGTACATGGGTACATGTTGGGTGCCTTAGGGGCTTGATGTCGCTTCAGAGTGAAAAGATTTCCTTGAACTTCTCTGTCTTGTTCTTGGATGTTGGACCAAGAGCAGTGCTTCTGTGAATGACCTTCTTGAATCTCTCGGTGTGATTTTCAGGGCTGAGAAACGTTAGTGGGTACTGGAAGCTCCTGGCTTAGAATGGCAAGGCACTGGTTGAGTTAGAAACTTTCACAAGACCCCAGGTTTGGTTTTGGGTATACCAGTAGGTATTTATAAAAAGCCAAAAGGAATATTCTAGGAAAGTAAAGGACCAAGAAAAAGAAAGAGAAACCTGTGGAATGAAAGAAAGGAGAACAAGTGGCAAATATGAGAAATATGAGTTCAAATGGTACGCATGGAAGGTGCATGAAGCGTGAAGTGACACAGTGCCAGTGAGTTAGTGTAGACCAGCTGGGTGTAGGTATAATGATGAGTGAAGCAGCAGCAGCTCTCTTGTTGCCCAAAAAGGGGAGCAGAAATCTGCACATGTATTCGAAGAGCATAAATGTATTCGATACGCCTCCTGGGTACTGCTACAGCTCTCCCAAGGTGCAGGAATGTGTATCTGGCTTCAGAAAGTGACACTTGTGCTTCTCAGATGATGTTGCTGAGGTGAATAAACAGGGCTAGAGGTATGGAATCGATGAGCTGGGAGGGCATTTCTGGAATTTAAACAAGTGTTTTGCTCTCTATGGAAGGGCTGTCTGAGAACTCAGGAAACCCTGTGGACTTTGACTGCATGATGAAAGAATGGCAATGCATGTGAGAGCTGAAGCTGAAAAGGCACACCAGTTAAAAGTGAGCTGGAAATGCAACAGGATTGTGTCTCGTTCTCCAAGTTGTTTGAAATTCTCAAGCGTAAGCTTCTTAACACTTGGTGGAAAAAAGCATGCTAAAGATTATCAGCCTGAAGGTATTCGGGTATGCAAGGCATTAGGAATGGTAATTACCATGACCTCATACATAAATAATCATTTAATAGTGCAGCTGATTTTAACAGTGCTGTCAGGGCAGGAAATACAAGAAGAAAATTTCTTGAAGCAGGAAATAACTTCAGTCTAAGAGCCTACAAAGGAAGGAACGTTTGAAAAGCAATCAAAAAGAAAAGCAAACATGATCACATTCCGTGAAAAGGCAAGGAAGCTGAGCAGGAGATGCTGAACCTGTAGGCAGGTTTTCAAACTTTGCCAGTTTTAACCAGTGCTGATAAGCTCTCAAACAGAGCAGGCCAGGGTTTGATGGTACTGGAAAATACCAGCTCCCACCAGATCAGTACATTTTTGGTACCTTTTCAGGTCTGCTGGTTTCTAATTTCTTTCCAAAATATGAACATGAAATGCTAGTTTAAACATACTTGTGTTTCAAAAGTGGGGCTTTGTCAAAACAATTACTTAAAATGTCTGGTTTGTTATCTTGTTTGTTGTCTGAAATCCCATCAGCTTTTAAGTTAGCATCAGTTCTGGCTGTGTTTCCACAGCATCTCTGTGGTATGTGTGCTAACTGAAAATTCCCTGCCCAGTCTGACAATAGTTATTCACAGCTTTAGCATTTACAACCTGATAGACTATTTTAACAACATTGGTAAGAAGGTTCTCAAATAGACAATTCTGTAGCTAAGCAATCATGCTGAACTTGCATCCTGTGTGATAAGTGCATTTAATTTTAATTTAAATGTAACTTCAGTTGGAATACCTCTGAAGTCATTAATGGAAAGATGATGAAAATTCAGGACTGCTATTTATTGTGAGTAGGAGACTAATTATAGCCTCTGGGGTGCATTAAGTAGAGTGGCCAGCAGGCCTTTGCTCTGACCTAGTGAGGCCACATCTGCAGGTAATGGGTCCAATTCTGTGCTCCCTAGTTCAAGAGAGACAGGAAAATACTAGAGAGAGACTCCAGTGGAGGGCTGCAAAGATGATGAGGGGACTGAGGTATCTGCCTTACGAAAGAGGCGAAGAGACTTGGGGCTGTTTTGTCTGCAGAGAAGTTTACAGAGTGGGTGTTAAGGGGATGGGGCCAGACTCTCTTCACTGATGCCCAGTGATAGAAGTGGAGCAATGGGCACAAAAGTGGAACACGGGAAGTTCCACCTAAACATAAAAAAAAAAAAAAGCTTACTTTGAGAGCTTTGGAGCAGGCTACTCACAGAAGCTATGGAGTTTCCTTCTCTGGAGACTTACAAAACCCATCTGGATGCAATCCTGGGCAACCTGCCCCAGGTAAACCCGCTTTAGCAGGGAAGTTGAACTGGGTGATCTCCGGAGGTCCCTTTCAACCCCCACTCCTTTGTGGTTCAGTGATCCTTGCTGACGCAGAGGTTTGCATTTCTTAAAAAAAAGATCAGATTTCTACAGGCTGAGATCTTTTCTAAGGAACACTGTATCCAGCTACGGCAAAAATGTAACGGAAAACTGTAACATTTGATTAAAACATGTAGGTTTTGCTTTCTAGTATTTTTTTTTTCTCAGTTACATAGTATAGTATTTATAGTATTATATATAGTATTACATAGTATAGTATTTTTTTTTTCTCAGTTGATGGAAGCTAAGGAATGAAGTGCAACAAAAGTTTCCGTGCCTGCACCAATTTTTGTTACCTTTTCTCGCTCAAAATTTATGAAGTGTGCTTTCTGAGGGCAGCACTAAGCTAGAATTGAACTATCCAGAAGTGTGAGTTTGGTTGTGGGGACAGTCGCTTTTGTTTTTTAAACACAGTCTAACACTACCCTCTGAGCAGTTGCAGCTTAATGAATTAAGTCAGTTACAGAGCAGATGTAATTTGGGCCAAATCTACTAATAATAATTTCAGAATTTGTTTCCGTAACAAATTCTTTTGCTGTCTTTTGACTCCTACTTATAACTGAGGACTGTTGGTGACTGTTCTGTTCAATTCATTTTGTTTCCGAGCTCAAACCTTTACTGTCTGCTTAACATTGTTCATGAATTCCCTCAAGGCTCCCTGCGGGACAGAAAGCTTTCTGAGGAGCTCCCCTCGTACTGTTGTTCTGTACAAGGCTCTTCTGCTGCAGACACTACTTTGTATGTTGAAATGTAACTTTTTTATAGAATCCATTGTTCACTGAATTTTCCAATTAGTGTCCGCATCAGCCGAAGCCTGCGAGAGTTGGCAGTGAATTACAATGTCATGTTGAGCTGCCGCAGTTACGAGGGTGCTGTGTCAGAAGATATGAAGCACTTTTCCCAAGTACATGTCTCCAATTGCATTTATTTTAAAACTTCAAATAAAACTTTAAATTGAGGTTTAAATTGAGCTTTTTTTCTAATCTGTGTTTTTCAATCTCCTCTCTCTTTATTTGAGGATCAATACTATATATTGTGCCCAGAGGGTACATTTGTTTGTATTACAGAACATCTCACGAGCCGTCGTTTCCAAGCTGCTGGACTGCAGAGCCAAGCTGAGTAGATTCTCTGCTTTTCTTTTCAAATGTCACTGACTTCATTTCAGTTTGCTTTTTTCCCTAGGATCTTGACAGCTAGCTTTCTCTTATAAGTGTCTCTTCATTCAGCTAATATATCAGTGTAACACAATTTCCCACACAACAGCTGAAGGGCTGTACTCCTCTCACTCTTTCCAGAGAGAGAAATCCTATAACATGAGTTGGGTTACTAGGAGGCAGGCTACTGAAATAAATGACTGAGGGGCCTGGATTACTTTGTGTGTGATCATAGCTTAGGAGAGACTCCAACAATTATTACATCTGATTGCTGCATTGACTTCCACTGGCTACATAATGGAGCGGGGTGAAATCTCTGTACTCCTTCAGGACATGACAGGACCACCATTGTAATTGTCCAGTAGAAAGTGGGCAGCTGTCAAGTTCTCGTAGTGCCCAGTACCCCAGAGACAGCGGGAATACCTGGAGATCAGGAAGATCATCTGTCTGATCACATGTGAACCTTCCACTCCATGATAGCTGGCACACTAATAGGAGGCCAGGAGGGTCTCTAAAGGGAACCATCAGCAGTAAGTCTCCAGTATTTCTGCAACTCAATTTAGATGAGCCACATCCAACAGTTCCCAAAGCCAACACTGCGTTGTTGTCTTCTCTTCAGGTGCATGTTATGCTTGTGCAAGTGGTCTTTGTCCTTTATGGTCTTCTCACGTTGAGATTTCTGGTTGATTTCCGGAAGCTGTTCCTCTGAGCTGGGCATGACACTTGTGAAGCCTTTGGGTTATTCCACCACGATTCAGGGTTTGCCTACTTCTTTTTATCCCATTATGTTCATAGTTACACCAAAATCTTCATTCCATGCTTCATTGGGGCACCAATAGATGAGGGACAACGCACAAATGGAAGGCAGCAGAAGGGAGAGTTCCAGCTTCCTTTAGAAAAGCAAGCTGCCTCCTTCTTCAACAGTGTTTCAGTTACACTGTTGTCATATATCTTGACTTCAGCAAGGTTTTGATGCTGTCTCCCACAACACCCTCATAGAACAGCTCAGGAGATGTGGCACAGAGGGTTGGTCCATGAGGTGGATCAAAAACTGGCTCCACAGCAGAGTTCAGAGGGTTGTCATCAGTGGCACAGAGTCAAGTTGGAGGCCTGTGGCCAGTGGTGCTCCCCAGGGATCAGTACTGGGTCCAGTTTTGTTCTATATCTTTACCAACCACCTGGATGAGGGCATTGAGTGTACCCTCAGCAAGTTTGCTGATGCTACAGAACTGGGGGGGTGGCTGACAGCCCTCAGGCTGTGCTGCCATCCAATGAGATCTGGACAGGCTGAGTGCTGGACAAAGGCAAACCACATGAAGTTCAATAAGGACAGGTGCAGGGTCCTGCATCTGGGGAGGAATAACAACAGGCGCCAGTACAGGTTGGGGCTGCCCTGCTGCAGAGCAGCTCTGTGGAGAAAGACCTTGGAGTGCTGGTGGGCAGCAAGTTCTGCATGGGCCAGCAATGTGCCCTTGTGGGCAGGAGAGCCAATGGCATCCTGGGCTGCATCAGGACAAGTGTGGCCAGCAGGGCTAGGGAGGTTCTGCTCCCCCTCTGCTGTGCCCTGGTGAGACCACACCTGGAATACTGTGTCCAGTTTTGGGCTCCCAGCAGAGAGAGTCCAGCGGAGAGCCATGAGGATGAGTGGGGGACTTGAGCATTTCCCCTGTGGAGGGAGACTGGGAACCTGGGGCTGTTCAGTCTGCAGAAGGGAAGGCTGAGAGGGGATCTGATCAATGTGTATGAATCTCTGAGGGGCAGGTGTCAAGTGGAGGGGGCCAAGCTCTTTTTGGTGGTCTGCAGCAACAAGCCAAGGAGCAATGGATACGAACTGGAACACAAAAGGAACATGAGGAGGAACTTCTTTACAGTGAGGGTGATGGAGCCCTGGAGCAGGCTGCCCAGAGGGGTTGTGGAGTCTCCTTCTCTGGAGACTTTTCAAAACCTGTCTGGATGTGTTCCTGTGTGAACTACCCTGGGGGATCCTGCCTTGGCAGGGAGGTTGTACTGGATGATCTCTGGAGGTCCCTTCCAACCTCTAATGTTGTGTGATTCTGTGATTCTCTAATACAAGAACTCATTAGATGGTGTTTGAGGGTGGTTACTACTAAATCAGTCACTGCTATAATGTAATCAGTTTCTAAAGTCATGAATGAGACTCCTGATGCCAACAATAGATCATTCATTTCAGGAGGACTAAATCAATTTTCTTAGTATTTATCTTGCAGAGGTTAAAAAGCTAAATCAGCCTTCAAATGCATAACTGCAGAGTGATAACTGGGATCCTAACTAGGATCTATTGTTTTGCCTTGCATTAGTAAGGGATTACAGGGGAATATTCATAGCACTCTTGACTCCAAACCAAATTCTTTCTATTAGAGATGGTTGTATGATGTGACACAACTGGGAGGGAAATGGAAGAGGAGTGAGTGATAAAGGTGAGAAACTCCAACATCTGATCTGCTTCTGCCAGGTTTCCGTTCTTTCAGGTCCTGTCCCCTGCTGTTTGCCTGGATCTGTTCTAACCATGGAGAGCAGAAACTTTCAGTAGTGGGTGGAGTACAAGTGAAAGGCTCACAGCACTGAGAAGTTCTTGCAATACCAGTAAAAAGCAAAACTGATTCTTATACTGAAAATAGAAAAAGAGTCAATACATAAATCCTGACTTTTATCCTTTCCATCCTGAATAATGGATCCTCTTTGAGAGATATCTCAACCTGAATCCTGCTTAATTTAAACCGTGAGCTGTATGAAACCTTTCTAAAATACCACTCGGGACAACTGGGTATTTTTGGAGGGTAGGGGGAAAGAGAGTTCCCTCATTTGCAGAAATGTTCAAAGCTCAAACTGCTGTTTGAGTGAAGAGAGGGGAGGTTAACACATCTCACTTTAAAGGCAAGTCTAGTTACCAATTTCCTGTAGACTACTTCCTTAGCCTGAGAGTACTCTTGTGTTCTTTCCTCCCACCCTGGAATCCTGACAGGAGTTTAATGCCTAGTGCAGAGCTCAGCTGTTAATTACCAGAGGCTGAAAGCCACTTCTCTCTCTAAACAGAGGCAGTGCTGAAATAGCTGGCACAGTTCTTTCCCTCTGGCATCTGAACCAGAATGTGTGTGGTGTTCAGTGACAGCAGACTTTGAGTCTGGAGTTCACTCCACTCTTTGATTCAGTCAGGTCTTGGGCTGTGGTGGAAATACAATTTAATCTTTAATTTTTAAATTGAATTTGCGTTTGAAAGGCTGAAAATCAGAATTAAATTACTGCATTCCAGGTTCCGCAATAAAGTGTTTTCTAATATCTGAACTTCTTAATTTCTACATTTATAATATTTATCTCTTTCTGAACTTGAAAGCCCAAATAGTTCTATTCCTTGTAAGTTCAGAAATTCACTACAGCATAGTGGCATTTTGCCTTTTTCTTGGCATTAAATAACAGCCATTGATGAGAAAACATTGAAAATCAGAAAAGTAAAAATGTTTTTGTGACCATCAGCATCATTTCAATGCAAGGTGATGTCTGTGTGCAGTGTACCTCCGCGGCAGGCTGCGGTTGCTGGGGGTTGCACAAGAGAAGCTAAGGGCTAAGGTGACTTATCCAGCCATACCTCTGAGAGGGTGGCTGGGGAAATAGATTGAATCAGACAGGGTTAACTCTGAGCTCAGATACTTACTGTGGAAATGAGGCAAAACTGCTTTAGGAAGTTCAGCATTTAAAAGCATTTTTAGCCTCGTAGCTAAGTTAAAAACAGAGCCAGTTCCATGCAGCTATGTTAAAAACACAGGCAGTTCCATGTAGCTAAGGTAAAAACACAGGCAGTTCCATGTTACTGAGTTAAAAACACAGCCAGTTCCATGTAGCTAAGTTAAAAACACAGGCAGTTCCATGTAGCTGTTAAAAACACAGTCAGTTCCATGTTACTGAGTTAAAAACAGGCAGTTCCATGTAGCTGTTAAAAACACAGTCAGTTCCATGTTACTGAGTTAAAAACAGGCAGTTCCATGTAGCTGTTAAAAACACAGCCAGTTACATGCAGCTAATTAAAAACACAGGCAGTGCCATGTAGCTAAGTGAAAAACACAGCCAGTTACATGTAGCTAATTAAAAACACAGCCAGTTACATGCAGCTAATTAAAAACACAGGCAGTTCCATGTAGCTATGTTAAAAACACAACCAGGTACATGTAGCTAATTAAAAACAAAGGCAGTTCCATGTAGCTTATTAAATAACCAGGCAGTTCCATGTTGCTGTTCGGCAAGTTTTTTGCCTCAGTGTTTGGATCAGCCACAAAAACTGTTCCGTAACCTTGCGTCTGAAACATGCAGTCTTTTTTACTTGTGTGCTGCAGTGTAACAACCAGTAAGTACGTGAGGATGGATCAAGGTAACCAAGAAGTTTAGTCCTTGGAATAGTCATAAAATAACCTGAATAATTAGCCGAGTGGTGGAAAATTTGCTTTAGATTTCAGCAGGTCTGGCTTTGGACATCAGTGAAGTAGACAGCTGTCTGGGACAGACAGTCACAGCTTTGAGCTGCAGCAGCGAGTTTGCTGTAAGCATGACTTGGGATGGCTAAACAGTGGTAGAAGGATAGGTCCTCTGGGCACACTCCTCCCTGACTAGCTCTGGATTCCAAAGATGAATGACCTTTTGGGGCCCAGATTAGGCAGTCCAAGTGCTACTAAGATCTGCATCCCCCTGCAATAGTCTCCTCTCCTGGAGGAAGACTGGAAAGGGAAGGAGATCTGGAGCAGGAATATTCACTAATTTTCTTCTCTTCTTCTAAGAATCCCTGAGGAAAGGATGCTTCACAAAGATTAGCTTCTTGCTTGATTTTGAACCTAACCACAGCACACTGAGTTAGAGAAGTTATAAACTGGGAAGCAGCCTTTGCCCAAAACAAACTGCACCTGCTACCTTTGCCTTCTCTCACTCTTTTTACAGTCACATCATGAGCTCTAGGAGGGATGTGAAAGAAATGCCCAGTCTTTACCACTCTTCAGTCTTAAGGAAACTTTCCCTTGGCCCTATACAGAAGATGTACCAAAGATAAGTAGTGTGGAATTTGAGAAATCAAAGTCTTTGGTGTCCATGAGAGAAGCCTGTCCATGATGACTCCAGACAGGGATTTTAAGCCTTGAATCTGTTTTGTTGCTGATATAAATTTTTTTTTAGCTAAGCTTGCACAGAGAACTTATTCTACTAGATCATTCTCTCTGTTACTGTCTTTAGTCTTGCTCTGGTTTACAAATTGCCTTTTTTTTTTTTTTTTTTTTCTTTAAGTGAGAAATTAAATGAGCTCACATCAAAGCTGTTCTTTCATATGTCTGTTTTGACTCTCAAAGATGAGTCAGAGGACACCGATACATACACTTAAATCAGATCCACTGTTGTGAATGCATTTGGACCATCCATTAGAGCTGAAGACTCCATAAAGGAGGCTGACAAACTAGCCAGGCATCTGATTAGGCACAGAATAATTTCAATGGCTAATCAAATGAATGAATCCTTTCTTGATTACATTTCAGTCTTGTATCAGCTAATCATGAAACCAGAAAATACACTAATGGGTGCTGGTTTCTTGCAGCACCTGTTCACAGGTACAATTGCTGTAATTTGGGGAGGAGAAAGGAGGGAGCACTCATTTCTTAATCAAGAGCTGAGACAAGTAGCAAGCTCTAATATTCTTAATGCAATAGGTGGGGTTTCTCGAGAAGAACTTGGAGATAAGTTAGCAGTGGGATGCTGGGATCATTCCTCCACATCTCACAGCAGACGTTTTTGTTACACATATGTGTTGTTCCTCGGGAAACCTTCTGTATCACACGGTGAAAAGAGACCTTCCTGGGACATTTTAAGTAAGCGAGATGGTATGTCCTTCCTCCCACCCATCAGATCTCTTTCCATGCTCACTGCCCTGCATTACCAGAGAAAAGAAAGGTCCTTGCAGCACAAAACCAGAAAAAGCTTGTAGTGCATGTGCTTGCACGCGTCCACGTCCCTTTGGTGCTCCTGGTGTCTTAGAAGCTTTGATCTCAGCTATAAAGGTCAGAAGTTGTTATATGGGAGGTAACTGCTGAATGATCTCCGTCAAGGTCCCTAACTCAAGATATAATCAAAATCCCTAGGAATCACTGCAGTGCTTGGAGAAAAATAATTGTGTTATGTGGTAGTACAGGAAGCAGCAGTCCCTGCCCCAGAAACATTACTATGTACAGTTCTGTACGTTCCTTTCTCATATAGAAAGGTAACAAAAGGAAAATACTAGAGAAAGAAAGGGAGATGAAGAACATTGTCTTCTACTTTTGCTATACCCTGGATGTGACAATTCATTGCGGTGTGCAGATATGAATTTTAGTACCAAGTCATGAACAAGATCTGACACCTACTTCCACATGAATGTCACAAAGCAAAGCAATTCTTGCAGTTTGTATTTGCTACACTGCGTCTGGTAAAGTAGTTCATTGGACCATGGTCTAGTTGATTGGATAGGGCTGGGTGATAGGATGGACTGGATGAGCTTGGAGGTCTCTTCCAACCTGGTTGATTCTATGGTTCTCTGATTCTGTGATTCTATCTTGTGAGAAACAGATTGAAATAAAAGCTGGGCCCTGATTCTTGAAAAGCAGGTGCTACCCTTAGAGGAAGCCAGCCTTCTGCTGGCCTCACCTTTCCACTAGTGTCAGGAGAGCTGCACACTTTGGGCTGGTATGCATTAGTCTGGAACCATTGCTAACAGAGCACAGTGCTTACAGGAATGGCTTTAAAACATCTGCCAATCAATACTGTCCATTTCTTTGAAGAACTCTTTAGTTTAATGTTGCTACCCACACAGGAAGGACCTCCAAATGCAAAGCAGAGAAAATAGAAAGACCAAGGGCAGCTGGATTAGCAATATTAAGCCATGGCCAAACAAGTGCATGCATTTGAATAGCTTTTGGAAAAGTGGAGCACTAAATTCTCTGCTGCATAAATCAGTAGAGATCCATCAAAACTGTGAGAACTGTGCTGATTTGCACAATATAGGACTGTCCCCAAGTCTTCCAGCAACAGCTGGATTAAGTGGTGGGGTTTGATCTGTCTTCTGAAATACTAAGCCACCAGGTGGATGACATTTAAATTATCAGTGCTGATCAATACATCAGATATATCATAAATCTTTCCTAAACACCACTCAGCTACATTTCCTTTATTCATTTAAAATACATTAATCCCGAAACTTTAACTCTTCATACAAGCTCCTAAATTGTAGGAAAAGAAAGTCTTTGAAAAGGCAAACACTTTGTTAAAGAGGCATTTTGTTACCATTTGTCATTTCATTGCTCGTATAAAATCTATGTCTAAAAATAATTTAAACCTAAACTGCATTGCCTGAAGTACCCAAGTGTGAAAACTGAGTTGCTAGAATCACATCTGCCTTAGGAGTTTTTCCTCCCTCTGGGCTTGAGAGAAGGGAATGAAGTGCCCATCTTGCAGAGAACTGAGCATCTTTTTCTCACGTGTGTACCTGAGGGCTGTGCTGAGCAGATCACTGCTGCTCAGAGTCATGCATGCTGAACAGCATACTTCTTCACTCCTCTCTGTCCTTTTCTCTCTGGATCTCTCTTGTCATGATGCTCTGGCAGTTGTGCTAGCACTAGTAATTTAATTTCTTCCAGAACTCCCTCATCCTTCATCATCAGCAGGAATATTTTCCCAGGTGTGGTTTTAGAGGTCACTGCTGTCACTCTGTTCCAATTCATCTCCTCCATTTCTTCCATGAGGAACTGGAGAAATAATTACTGAACTTCCTTTCCTAGCAGTTCTCAAAAAAACAGAGGAAGGAAGGAGTAAGGCAGCTGATAAATATGGATTGACTTTATTTACCTACTTTCCCCTTTATCTTCCTGTACATTCCAAAGAAGGAGCAGACAGAGAAAGGAATGATTGCTAGCTACGTATTCAAAAGAATATGATGTCCATGAGCATCCTTAGTTGTGTGTTTGCTCCATGCAGAAAGAACAGTCCACTGGCATGCTGACTGAATAATTTGTTTTACACAGCACTTAGCAAATGGCAGTCATGGACCAGAACCCCCTGAGCTAGCTGCTCTGTTAACCAAAGAAAAAAACATTACAAGAAACATCACCACCACCAGAGCTTGCATCCAAAGTGTGAGACAGGAGACAACAGATGGATATGGGCAGATGGTGAAGTGCAAAGGAAGTACTAAACAGTTGATAAGCATGAAGGCAAACACTATCAGTATAGCAGCTGCTTAGCATTTGTCCATTAGAGGTGGCAAGCCGAGAAATGGCACAAGAACAGCTATGAGGGGTAAGGGGAGAGAGCTCTGTGGATGGTTAGGGAAGAACCATCTCAAATTGCAGATGACACCAAGCTGTGTGGCACAGTCACTTGCTAGAGGGCAGGGATCCATCCAGAGGGACCTGGACAGGCTGCAGAGGTGTGCCCAGGCCAACCTCNACAGGTTGCCCAGGGAGGTTGTGGCTGCTCCCTCCCTGGAGGTGTTCAAGGCCAGGTTGGATGAGGCCTTGAGTGACCTGTGCTAGTGGGAGGTGTCCCTGCCTATGGCAGGGGGTTGGAACTAGATGATCCTTGAGGTCCCTTCCAACCTTACCATTCTATGATTCTGTGATTCTAAGTGAGGATGGCAGCAGGGAATAGTTTGTCTGGAAACCCTGCTAGCAGGCAGTGGGGGCAGGAGTTACCATTTCTAGTGAGAGCCAAGCTATGAAGGGCATGAAAATGAGAACAAATATCTTACATTTAACATGGCCAAGAAGTGAGACCTATGAAGGCATGAAGAAGAGAGAGGAAGCAGGTCACAGCAGAAAGCATGAAAACTTACTCTGTAGATATAGGTGAGGCAGAACTTACACCTGCAAGACTGAAAAAGAGATAAATCGTTGCTGAAAGCTGTGATTTTTAGCATGTTATTAGAAAGAAAAGGCAGTTTCACAGGTCGTGTTTAGAAAGAATCATCAAGGCTTTGGCACATCTCAGGCTGCCCTCTCAGGCTAAAAACATCCCAAGGGTGAAAAAAGGACTAGCAGGGTTACATCTAACAGCATAACGAGGCCAACAGCAGCATTTTAGTCACACTTATTGTAGCATAACAGATAAACACTTGTAAGGAGATGTCAGGGAGAAAGGCCAAGATAATGCTTTAGGCTGGCAGAGACAAGTACAAACTGGAGAGATGGATTTCTGTGCTACATGGATGGCAGTCTGTATAAAGAGATCCTTTGGATTCTGCTGATCAATATGGTTACCCAGTGTGCTGGTTTGAGGTTAACTAGAATATTTTCATGAGAGAGATTAGATCATTGGTTCTGAAAAGAAAATGATGATGAAGTCTGTATCATTCACTGGTTGCTGAGAGAGATAAAAAGCTAAAATGTAAACAAATTGTCCCTCTTTGTTTTGGGACACTGCTTCCTTTCACTTCTCCTCTCTGCTTTAGTATCTTCCACTAACCTTGGCTAACCACAAAACAAGTAAGTTTTGCTGGTTGTTCAGGTTTCTGTCTGCGAAGGAAGAGAGAGAAAGAGGCTTTGAGCCCCTTCTGGGCAGTTTCTTTTATCCAGGAGGGAATTTTGATTTCTGTATTATTTCTTACTTGTATATAATTGTAAATACTTGTGTATATTTTATATATATGCTTGTAAACTTTTCTGTGCTGTAAATATAGCTTTACCTTACTTCCATCTGATCTGGTCTGGTAAATTTCAATTGTGTGTGTGTGTGTGTGTGTGTGTGTGTGTTTCTAACCCACCACACCCAGAGAAGGTAAGAAGGACCAGGTCTGTGTGTCGTGGAAAGCCTTTGACAAGGACAGACCCTGAAGAACAGCTCTTTAAAGAATGCACCAAGTGAACAGAAGGCAGCGATGGGTGCTGGTGAAGGGAAAGATTTCCAGCATTGTTGGCTATGAAGTCAGGAAACTCTCTTGATGGTTAAGTGACTCCACTGGGAGATCTTGGCTGTGCACAGATGATGTGGGCTATTTCTCTATTGTTTTTTAATTCCCTGTGGTATTTTTCTTTTTTTAATGAGAGCCGGTATGGCAGTTAGTCCATTTCACTGCAGCTGCTCGCTCTTCTCAGAGGTGTTTTGAAAGCAGAATAGATTAAGGATTTAAACACAGGTGATAGCAGCACTACTTGGAATGAGCAGAAATGTAATATTTATAACACAAGCATATTGGCCTTTGGGTGGATAAGAGGTTCATAAAATTCAGAGCAGCATGATGTGAAGTAATGTAGCCAATTACTAAAAGAATAAGCATGAAGATTGCAGTCTAAATAGGGACACAACATGGAATTTTATTAAGAAAAGAATCTAGAAGAGACTGCAGATAATAGAGTAAACCATTAGCACTATTTCCTGGTAACAATAACAAAAACGAAGAGGAGGAAACAAGTTTCTGAAATATGGTTCTGGCAGTGTGGTGCATAAAGCTGCAGNATGCACCCCAGAATGACATTGCCCCTCCTGGCCACCAGAGCACATTGTTGGCTCATGCTCAACTTCCCATCCACTAGGACCCTCAGATCCTTTTCCCCTTCGCTGCCTTCCAACAGTTCAGTCCCCAACCTGTACTGCTCCCTGGGGTTGTTCTTTCCCAGGTGCAAGACTCTCCCCCTGCCCTTGTTGAATTTCATTAAACTTCTCCTTGCCCACCTCTCCAGCCTGTCCAAGTCTGGCTGAATGGCAGCACAGCCTTCTGGTGTGGCAGCCACTCCACCCAGCTTGGTGTCATCAGCAAACTTGCTGACAGTGCACTCTGTGCCCTCAGCCAGGTCATTGATGAATATATTGAACAGAACTGGTCCCAGTACTGACCCCTGCAGGACCCCACTAGTCACAGGCCTCCACCTAGACTCCATCCCACTGATCACAGCTCTCTCGCTTCTTCCCTTCAACCAGTTCCCAATCCACCCCTCTGCCTGATCATCCAGAGCACACTGCCCCAGGTTAGCCAGAAGGATGCTGTGGGAGACAGTGCCAAATGACAGTGTGAAATCAAGATAAACCACATCCACTGCTCTACCATCATCTATCCACCTGGTTATGTCCCCATAAAAGGCTGTCGGGTTGGTCAAACATGACTGCCCCTTGGTAAAACCATGTTGACTCCTCCTAATGACCTTCTTGTCCTTGATATGCCTGTTCTGGCATGCTACTAGTTTCATTAGAAAACAATGCTCAGCTTCAGCCACTTCATTACAGGAGGACATTGAAAAGGTATAGTAGGGGGCAATCCAGGGAGATTTAATAACCAAGACATGATTTATGAAGAAAGATTTTCTGTAACTAAGGAAAGGGGGATTAAAGAGAAGGTCCTTACGCAAGTATGCAGGATCCTGACTAAAAGAGAATGGATCGGTGCTAAAATACAGTTGTTATGGTCATGCACAAACTTAAAACAAGAGATTCTGTGATTCTGTGATCTGGGATTAATGTTAGGGAAGAAAATGCAAGCAATTTTTCAAACACAAGGAGATGGAGCTTTGTGCAAATGGTGGAAACAGAAATTATATCAGCTCACCTAAGAAATATTGAAGGAACTGACAGTAAATGCACAGATGGTGTTATTATTTGTGTCCTTCAACTTATTTTTTAAAGTACTAAGTGATGAACCAAGTGTTAATTCCTAAATTTGCTACACAGCAATGGAGAAACATTCAACAATAGACAGATACAAACAGATCCCTGTCAGCTGAGCACTTCACATTGCAGTTGCCCAGAGGCAGAGCTTTGCTTTTAGTGACCCAAAACCCAATCGTTCTGCCTCTCAGAGGAGACAATAATGTATGAGGTCTGCAACAAAAGATCAGGTTCTAAAGTCACCGTAGCTGTAGGGGCAAGCATCTGGACCCCCTTGTATAGATGCGTCTTTTGAGATTCTTCAGGTTGGAGCATTTCTTTTGAGGTCTAGTAGGGAAAATGGTCAAGAACCTGAGGACCAGAGTAAATTTAAATAGGCAGGGAACTGCTGACCGTCTCAGTTTAGTCCCTCAGGGACTACTGCACTGGCAGACTTGTACAAATACCTTTGTCTGACTGAGATATTAGCTTTCGTTTGTTCCCAGACCTGCACTTTGCTCAGATTTCTGTTGATTTGCAGCGATCTCTGCTGATTCATAGAAGCCTGAGCACTCTCCCACAACAAAAAGAGAAAGGAGTTTTACACAGAGAAGGCTGTTGCAGCTCCAGCCATACCACTGCTCTGCCTCTTCCCCTGATCCAGCTCCCAGCATTTCTTCTAATTAAGTGAATTTGGTGGCAGACAGAGGAAGGTGGTCTGGAAAGGTGTAGGAGAGTGGTAGAGGCAGCGTTAGAGCTTCCGACAGAAGCAGTACAGACTTCCCTGTGTTCTTTCAGCAAATGGGATGGTTTGCTGCCATTCCTTTTGGCCACAGGTGCTGCCAGGTGAGTGCAGCCATAGGTAGTGACACTCAAATGCCACCACGAGTGATGACAGGAAAGACAGCAGTAGTAATAGATATTGATGATCGAAGAATGTTTGGAGATGTAACAGAGATGGAATGTTTTTAAAGGGCAAGTTTTGGCAGCAGAACATTAAGATAGTCCAGATTTTCATTTCAGAGGTCTATACACTGATGTTTTGCATCCTTTAAAATAACCTTAGGGTAAATACAAGAAAATCAAAAGTATTGCTATATAATGAATTTAGGTGAGAAGAGCCCACAGTAACTGTTCATTCTTGCTGATGTGATACATCCCATTCACTTCAGCGGGACAGATAAGCCTCATGAATAAAGGACTGCAGGAATTATACCAATAACTTTCTTAAATGCTTTCAAGCTTTTCCTCCAGCTGGTGAAAGTTTTGTCAGAATTACTGACTGCATTATTTAGCCTGTAGGTTTAGATGCAACTAAAGTAACTGGATTTTAGCACTTGTATTAGAGTGATAGTGAAATGTACAGGTACTGCTCAGCCCCTGACCGTTAAAATGTGGATTCATAAACCCCCTTTACTACTCTTGGTAGCTGTGGAGCCTGAGATCTGCTACAGATGCCTACTTGCAAGGGAAAGGGAGTATTTCATCATTTGGTTTCCACTCAGGCCTGAGGGACTGCTCACTGTCTTCTGCTCTTTGCCACACTACCAGGAGCAGGACCATTCACACCATGCTCTTGTTTCCTCTTTCCCAGCCAGCCGTTGCCAGCGAGCAGACAAGTTGGGGTCCTGCCGGTCAGTGAAGCGCACCTCCCTCCTCGGCAAGCATGCTAGCTGTGGCTAGCTGCAGAGGGCGAGTCGCACGCCTGCCGCCCGTGTGATCGCAAACACGGATCGGTGAGCTGGGCACTGCCTGCTGTGCCCCTGGCGCACCCGAACCGCCTGCCCTCTGCCCAGCTTGGGATGGGAGCCACACCAGCGCTTGCCGTTCTGACACAAACTCTTCGCAAAGCTGCTCGAGTGGAGTCAGCTTCTCAGAGTGATTATTACTCAAACACGTTTAGTGACAGCGACTTGCTGTTTGCTGAAGCACATTTTTCAGTCACAGATTTGCAAGAAAAGCTTTGCTGTTTTGCGCAGTTTGGATACAAAACCGCTGTGACATGCTGAGCACTCTTAGCATTATGGCATTTCCTATTCCTCCTATCCTTTAGAAGCTTTAGGCAGGATATGGACTGCTTAATGGAATGTGAAATATACACTAACAGCACTTTTCCCCATGCAGTGAGGTAATAAGGTGTTACATTACTCAGAGGTCCAATTTTAAATTTAAATATAACTTCATTGAATTTTACTTTGCAATCAGGTAAATTAATGAGAGACGATCAAAACAATATGCTGTAATTGCATTTGGAAATTACTTCTCCTGTCCTTCAAGAGTGTTCTTTGTGTTTAAGATACTGAAATTTGGTGTTTAAATATAAAGTGCAGCAACATCTGGTGCTAATTGCTGGTTTAATGTAGACAGATCTTCAGACATTTAATGCTTTTGAAAGGAGGCTTTTAGTAGGATGTTCTGAGTCAAAGGTTATAAAAAATTTCGTGCCACTAAAAATAGCTCATATTCCACTTGTCTTCTAGATCTAAATGATTTTACACAGATTTTGCTTACTGAAGTATAGTTGTTTTAACTTACTTTATTTGGAAAGAAGCAGCACTTTGTGTGCCTTTTACATCTGCCACTCACTGATACACATGAACATAGTGCAGGAGAAAAATTTATTTATAGACTCAACAACTGTTACTTCATCCTCGTGGCATCTGATTTTCAGCACAGACCCTTGTACTTCCAAAATTATAGATCTGAAGTCTTCCATTTTGTTATGAATATTCAAATTTGATACTCAGGAAATATTAAATATTGAAACTTTATTAACACGAATTCCCGCATCAAACAAATACACACCCCTAAACAGTGAACTATTTACAATTTACCGAAGTCCGAATACCCAGTCGGGAATCATTTACACAAAAGGCATAAAGGAAGACCCCTTCAAAGTGATTTAGGGAAGGAATAAAGAGCTGCAAATATCCAAGGGTAAGGAGCGGCAATCGCCGCTGCCAGCCACAAAATGGATTCCCTTTGCCCTGGGCAGGGCTATCGTCGGGAAAACCAGAGACTCCAATAGATTTAGTAGCCACATTTACTCACTGATCAGCACTGAAATGATAAACGAGGAAGTTACAATTCCAATTTTATGCTCTCAATACAACCACGAGGCAGAGAGGGTAGCCCAGCCTGAACATGCTGCCGAAAAAAAACCAAAACCCGGGAGGGAGTCGCGTGTCCCCCCGGAGCTAGCCTGCAATACCCACCGGAGGAGAAGGAGCATAGCCCAGAAGCCCCTCCAGATCAAAACCCCTTCAATTGCTCCTCGAGGCAAAATAGACCACTGGCAGGAGAGAAATTTGAAACCCAGCCAAGCAGACAGGGTATTAGCATTGCAAGCAAATGCTCAGGGCCCGTTTTGCCCCAGCAGGACACATTTGCTTGCACTTTGTCAATTATTTTATCAACAGAAGAGGTCAGATCAACGCCAATACTGAAGTGACTTTGGTGAGTAGCAAATGAATCACCGTCCAAAAATTGTTCCTGCAAATCCTTTGATGTATTCATAAAAACAAGAGATGTATTTAAGGAAAATAATTAGTGGTCCTGTTGCTTCTCAGCTTTGTGTCTTTTTTTTATTGAAATGCCTCCGTATGTTTCATAATGAGCTCTGTAAAAAGAGCTGAGTGCTGGTGCTTCACCCATTGCCTGCTGGTTGCTATGTGGAAAGCACATGCCAAGTGCTGCTGGGTCACAGCAGTTGCACATCTAGTGCAGGGACTGGGGCAATACCGTTCTCAGCCGGCCAGGACTCCTCAAGCAGCATAGGCAAGATGAAAGAGAACTTTGACTGACACCCATGTAGTGTGGATGCTTGTCAAAGCCCTGAGGGCTCTCATAAGCCTCAATGGTCCCTCTCTCCAGAGATCTCACTCTGGCTCTGACACCATGGTCAAATCCTGTAGGACTGTGTCTTTGTAGGAAGAGTGTAGCAAGAAGTGTGTCGCTGATCACTGAAGCACTTATGACTGTAAGAACAGCAGTCTTCAACAGCAGGAAGGGTTCAGCCAACTCTCTGTCACTGGTGGTTGGTGCTAGGACAAGGACAGTGGAAGCTGAGGCATAGGAAGCTTCATTTAAACATGAGGAGGAATTTTTTCCCTGTGAGGGTGACAGAGCACTGGAATAGGCTGCCCAGGGTGGGTCATGGAGTCTCCCTCTCTGGAGATATTTGCACAGGACACATTCCTGTGTGGTCTGGTATAGGTGATCCTGTTCTGCAGGGGGGTTGGACTGGAAGATCCTTTGAGGTCCCTTCTAGCTCATGACATGCTGTGATCTGTGATTCTGTGAATGCAGCAATAAGGTGACCATAAGGTGCCACAACTTTCTGCAGGTTTGTGATCAGGGATAGCTTCCTCTACCAGCAGACACCAAGTGTGTCTGTCTGTTTTCTCCCACTCCAGGAGTCTATCTAAGCCATTTTTTAACACGGAGGTCCACAGCTTTGTTTAATTGTGTGAGATAGGATCTTTGATTGTCTCAGGCTGACACCTGCTGCTTTCACCTGGTGTTCCTCAGATCTCGCATTGGAGGACACACGGAACAACCATTCCCTTCTCAGCTCAAACCGTGCTGTTGGTCTCCCCATTCTTCTGGAGCAGAACCTAGTGGGTCTGCCTCTTTTCTTTAACACTGGATTTATGCCACCCAATCACACTGACTGTAAAAGTGCTTCAGATTTGGGATTTAATTCAGAAAATAATTTTATCATATGCAAAACTGAAAATGCTGTGATCTCCCCCAGATTTAGGAACTCCCAAAACTTAATTAACCTTATCTCTGTAAGTACGTTCCCTCTTTCTAGTATGGGAAGATTTGGCTGAAAAAGTGTTTCTGTTCTGCTGTGAAGGGATTGGGTTCTGTGATCATTCCTACCTTCCAAAGCCATGAGTTAGCTTGCTTCTAAGCTGCTCCACCACCTGTATAAAAGAGCTATGAATTCAGCCTCCCTGAACCCACACACAGATGACTCATCCTCTCAGGCAGCAACATTTATTAGTATTCCTGAAAGAACCTCCTCCCTCTCCATCCCATTGACCCCAGGCCACCTTCATACAAGCCTGCACTTCATTATTGTCAGAAACTCTGAGAAACAAATCTAAGCAAACCAAGTTATGATCTGATCTCTAGCTGATCTGTTCCCTGTGTCTTCCATTTAGACACAAGGATGAATTTTGAAACTAGAAGGAATTAGGAAATATGGTAGGAGTGCTTCATGCACCCAAAAAATCATCAGCTGATCAAAAGCAGAAAATTCTTCAGCCCCAGAATAGAAGTAAACTTGCTAATCCAGAGGCTACTTGCACTTTGGCTTGTTGGCCCAAGATACTGTGAGATTTTCCACTCTCTGTTATGGAAAATTCTTCCAAGCCTGTCTGGCAGGAGCTCAGATCAAGCATAATTCTTCTTTTCACAGCCAGAATGTGCCATCTGACAGCTACACACTGGACATTCAAGGGAGAAGCTTGTACTATCCAGCACGAAAATACCGACATGAGGGATCACTTGTGATAAAAAATAATAGCTCAGTATCCCACACAGTTGAGGGGATACCTTCAGCTTTCCAACAGCAAATCTCTCTCTTAGGAGCTGGCCAACCCCCACTAATTAGTTCCTGTGCTCTACTGATAGCTACATGATGAGTCAGAATCATGCAAGAGCAGCCAACACTAAATCATCCATACCTACAGTCAAATATCTGCAGACAGGTGAACCAGACCTGCTGTCCAAAAGCTCTTTCAGAAGCCTAGCCCTGCTCAGGAACAATCAGATCAGTTACAGCAGACCGTCTCATGTTTTGTCTTTTAGTTTAGAAGTGAAGTCAAGTCTTAGCTACTTATGGGATCTTTTTCTGTGTTTTATCACAGTTAAGCAGAGGCAGAGTGATGGAGAATATAAATCTGAGGTGAAAACTTAAGCTCTGAACTCAGGGAGAGCTTAGGAGATCAAAAGCTTTTTTAGCTCTAGCCCAAAGCACTGAGACACCAAGGGCACCAATACTTTGAATACTGAAGTTTTTTAAGAAATCTGCCTGACCCATGGAAAATCTGACCAGTTAGAATCATGAATTGTTTTGATCAGCAGAGACTTTTCAGATCATGGAGTCCAACTGTTAACCCAGCGCTCCCAAGTCCACCACCAAACCAAGTCCCTTGGCACCACATCTACGCATCTTTTAAATCCCTCTAGGGGTAGTGACTCCACCACTGCCCTGGGCAGCCTGTTTCAGGGCTTGACAACCCTTTTGGGGAAGAAATTTTTCCTGATTTGCAGGTCAAAACCTCCCCTGGTGCAACCTAATGTTATTTCCTGTTCTCCTATCACTTGTAACTTTGGGGAAGACACTGACCATCACCTTCCAACAACCTCCGATGGGTTTGATGAAACTTTCCTGAGGTAGTCTATTGTCGTGGGTTGGGAGCTTTTCTACCCCCCTCAGTTGAAATTTACCAGACTAGCTCAGACAGCTTGGAAGTAGGATAAAGCTATGTTTACATCAAAGCTAAATTTATAAACATATATACACAATATATTTACAAGTATTTACAATTATATACAAATTAGAAATAATACAGAAATCCAAATTCCCTCCTGGACAACCAGCAAAGCTTACATTGTTATGTGTTAGCCAAGATTAGTGGAGAGGAAGCCAATATAACCAGTGTCACAGACCAGAGTGGGACACATTGTTCATTTTTTGGCTTTTTGTCCCGTCCAGCAAACCAATGAATGATACAAACTTCATCGTTATTTTCTTTTCACAACCAATGATCTAATTTCTCTCATCACAACATTCTAATCAGCCTCAAACCAGCACCTCTATCATGGATGAGGCTTGCAGGTTTTAAATGGCACAGCAAGTTTCTTCTCTTGCAAAGGAAGGCCTTGGCATATGTGACAGTTCTTGTTTGACACCTGCAGGTGTGCTGGATTTGAAATACAGAAATAAATCATTCCTAAATAAATCCTCTGAAGGATTTACCTGGATTGCCATTTAGGAGACATCCCATCTTTTCCCATTGTCTTGAAGAGGGGCTTGCAGGTGGTTATAGATCTGTAGTTACACCTGCAGATCCACCAGTTGTCGCAACATTAGTGCTAGTTCTTCTGAGCTAGTTATTCAGAATCTGTCATTGTGCTGAACTACAGACACACAGGAAAGAGCCTGTGAGGGAATAAGAAGAGTCTGCATGTATTAGGTAGCCACTCTTAACCACTAGTTGGGTTTTTCCAAAGGTTATTTATTATATACCAGGCTGGGCTCCTCGGGACGACTGTGATCCTAGTGGGCATCCCTTTAATTTTCAGGCTTCAGACCAAAATGCAGATCATGGAGGAGTTAGGGAAAAACCCTTTCGTTTCCACTCGTCATTTAATTAGACACTGAAAGGTGTGTGGTAGTTTTGCATCACCCTTTAAAACATAGAATCATTCTAGTCAGAAGCAGGACTGAGAGAAATGAGGACTAATACTGTGTTCCAACATAGAATCATAGAATCATTAAGGTTGGAAAAGACCTCTAAGATCATCAAGTCCAACTGCCAGTCCAACAGTCCCATGACAACTGACTCATGTCCTTAAGTGCCATGTCCACACATGTCTTGAACACCTCCAGGAATGGCAACTCCACCAGCTCGCCGGGCAGCCTGTTCCAAGGCCTGATCACTCCTGCAGCAAACAAATTTTTCCTAATATCTAGTCTGAACCTCTCCTAGTGCAACCTGAGGCCATTGCCTCTTGTTTTATCACTAGTTACTTCAGAGAGGAGACCTACACCCACTGCACTACAACTTCCTTTCAAGTACTTGTAAGAGAACAAGAAAAAACCCAAAAGAGTAACATGGGCCATTCTTCTGCTGTGGCCACCTGAATTCAACTTGCTGTATTTCACAGGGAAGTTGGTAAAGTACACATTTATCTTCTCCTGTTATTCCTAGTAGGGAAAAAAATTACAGGTAGTGGTTAATAATTAAAAAGGAAAAAAAAATCACATCCTTTCAGTTTTTAACTGCTCAAACCACCTGTTCTTATGTTAGGTTTTAAATACATTTCCGTTTGAGCTCTACTTGCTTAGGCAGTAGTACTCCTGCATGGTTGCTGTCTAACAGTCATTCACACCCTGGTTTATTTCTAATGCTTGCCATGTTATGCTCTGCTGATACCATATTGTTTCATTGGCTTCTTCTGCTGAGGTGTGCTGGTTTGNTGGGTGAATCCTTGGGGGGGTGGGGGGGCAGGTGACACCCAGAACCACTACATGGGGGAATATGGATTATTGCCTTGCTTCTTGGGCTCCTAGAAACTTCTGTCTTTTGTGACTGCTAGCAGAAGCTATAGAGGGTAGGAAATGGGCTGGAGATTTCAAACCAGTAACTTCAGTCACTGAGGCTATGGCAGCGAATGTCAGTGGTTTGAGTGCTCTGACAAAGATACACAAATCATCCTGTGTTCCCATGTGGTGGCAGGAGGGGACAGCCACTCTTTGTTTCTTCCTTTCTCTTTTTCTTTTTATTTTTTTCTTTTTCTTATTCTTTTTCTTTTTTTCTTATTCTTTTTCTTTTTCTCTTTCTCTTTTTCTTTTTCTTTTTCTTTTTCTTTTTCTTTTTCTTTTTCTTTTTCTTTTTCTTTTCATTTTTATTTTTATTTTTATTTTTTTCTTTCTTCCTTTTTTGTTCATTTGAGAAAAGCAAGGAGAATGCCCGTCTCAAGGACCATATCGGTTTAGATCACTAAAACCCTCACGCCAGCAAAATTAACTGTGTAAACCCCATCAGAACCCTTAAAGTCCAAGGTCATGCATAAATGTTTTCTTGGGTTGGATACTTTGTGAATAAATTATTTTAGAAGCCAACTGGAGATGCTTAAATTGACACTCAGTTGCTCATTTTCTTCTTGCTGCCTCGCACATTTTGTGCTATTATTTTAGTTGTTCACATGACCCACTCTAATTTTCTTGAAATTTAAGCCTCTGTGGAGACCTAAAGGGAAGTATTTCAGCACATTTTAAAGTTCATTCTTCCAACAGTCATTTAAACCCCAGTGTAATTTTTAGCCAATGCTTCTGTCTCATTGAACTCAGTGCAACTATAAGGCCACAGTCAAATTCAGCAATATTGGTTAGTGCTTTCTTGAGCTGGTGATATAGGTGGTGGGTTCGTGTCTCCTGGGAGTAACTTCTGTTGTTCACCGTTTCTGGTGCCTAGTGGCACACCACTTCTTCTGCTCTATTTACCACCATCCATCAGGGTAGCATTCGTGTGCTTTTCTTCATCGGGTTGAAGTCCAAGGCACCTGACTTTGTTAAGCAGTTTAAATGCTGGCTAATTAATTTGCTTTGATTGAAACAAAGGCAATAAAGCTTTTAAAAGTGTTTAAATGTACTCAGTTTTAATGAGATATTGGCTAATGTTGCCCAAATTAGAAGCTGATGAGTAATTTTCTTTCATTTTGTTAAACCATGTTTGAACAACAGAACAAATGCTTGGTGATTCAATATCTCATGCATGTTCAAGCAAAAAAGTCAGAAGGAGGTGGCAGGGAGGTGATGGTCAGCAGTGTTGCTGCAGGTTTGGATCAGTGTAGCCTGAGCAGCTTCGTCTGGAAAGCAACATAAGATCAGAAATTTCACAGTGTTCTGCCTTGCAACAAGTAATAAAATGCTTTGATACTGACTAATCAAGAAAACCAGTGGGTTTGGAGCTGAAAATGGCTCTGTATTTTATATAGCCAAGGGACTGAGGGACCAATGGATGAGAAATTTCTGTCCAGTTGATTTCTGGAGGACTGTGCGAGGTGCCATCCTGGGATGTGGTCTTTGCTAGCTTCCCTACAAACTTGACATGTTTGGATCCAAGGATTTCAATATAATTAAGATTTGAGCACCATGTGAGTTCCTTGCTGTTAGGAGGCTTATTCGCTCCTGTGAGCAAACCAAGATTTAAATACCAGTTTCCACCTTATTTCATGCATGTGACTTTCCACAGCTTGTGTTCCAGAGAAATGTCTTTCAAAGTATGTTCCTCAAGTGTAATAATGTTTGTATCAAATTCCTCTGAAACTCTGCAGCCCTGAAGGCTGGCTGAAATGCAGGTCAAGTCTGACATCAAGTGGTCAGATGCTCTCCATCCCCAATGGGACTATTAACATAGTGCTGCCCCTGGTATCTTATCAGCAGAAAAATCCTCCTCCTCCACTTTTTCTTTCTGTGATTTCTCTTTTGTTTACACGATTTCCTAGTGTTCATCCTTCTCTGGTTTCCACCAAGGTTGTGGAGTATGACGTTGGTCTTGTGCACGGTCCTGCGGCTGCTGAGTCTGTCGGCAGAACAATGGCATTGCGTGAATAAAGCCTTCTTGATGTGGCAGTACGCGTAAGAGCTCTGCACACTGCTTTGCTTCCCCAGTGTATTCTAACAACATCTCTGTCTTTTTAAAACTCTCCTGGCCCTCGAGACCCCAAGTCCTCCATCTGTGCAGGTTTAGAGGCTTACGACTAACTGTAAGAGCACTCGCACATTGCTTCCTGATGTTAAAGCATACTGCAAACCTTAATTCCATTGTCAACTGTGTGCTCTGGAGAACTTTAATAGTTATTCATTCCATGATACAGGAGAGGCAACTGGAAGAGAGACCAGAGATAACTTAAACCTTTGACCTAAGACCTTAAGTTTTGCTAGGTGCCTGCCTCAGGTTCAGCCCTCTGGCATACCAAGATGCTGCCTTCATGTTTTAATGGCATTTGTACATAGACTGACTCAGGAGCAGCTCAGGAATCCAAGGTTCATGCTCAGCTTTTAGTTCTCCCCTTTTCCAGGGTGAGGAGTTATCCTTCAGCAGCCGGAGGGACATTTTTTTCATCTCTCCTCTCTGATCAGCAGCCTCAGTTTGGCCTGTTCAAACAAAAATGAAGGGCAGGTCACAAGCTGCACAGTGCGCACATTCTGTCTGCGCAGCCGATCCGTCCTGCACCGCAACACTGGCATGGGTCTGCACCCTCTGCACCAGACTGGCAGCATGAAGGGCTTCTGCCTGCCCTGCCGTGGCGTCGGCAAATACCAACTGCCACTTTCTCCCAGAAATGTCCCAGCCTGGTAAGAGTCACTGCCCTGTTTGTGCCTCTGGGACTCTCCACTGCCTGTTCACAGGTAGGCACCATGGTTTATATTCACCTCAGAGGTGAGGTTATTCACTTCACTGTCTTTCCTTCTGGCAAGTTTGCCTTTTTATTCTGGAGCCATAGTTTCACAGGGAACCTTAAGATGGCATAAGCCAGTACTGCTGTCAGGAAATGCAACCCTTTCCCTAGTTCAGCATGGCTGTTTGCAACTCCACAGTGAGCTAGACTGTGGAATTGGAATAGAAAAAAAAAAATCTTGAAAAACGCAAACAAACCCCCC
>WBNM01039613.1:11575-66481 GCA_013399055.1 Ramphastos sulfuratus | reverse complement strand
GGTGGGGGTGTGGTTGTTTTGTTTTGGTGTTTTTGGTTTGTTTTGTGGATTTTTGTTTGGTTTTTTTTGACCAATATGGTTTTGGTTTGGTTCCATGTTTTTTAGTTTTGTCTTATGCCACATGTCTGGAACACGCCTTGGCATTGTAATTTCAAATTCAGCAGACTGATTCAAGTCACTTGTTGCCTCTTTGTTCATTTATTTGTTGTGAATGACAATATGAACAGGCCAAGTAGGACTTCATTACATTTTCCAATATAGACTCAGGCTGCTGATACCAAGCCAGGTGCCAAATGTCCTGGATGGTAAGAAACTGGCTTCTAAAACTTTCTGATGACCTCTAGAAAGACATCAGCTTTCCAGGACAAGACTTCCTTCCCTAGGACTTCTTATTGCCTGAGGAGATAACAAATGAAAGACATAGATGGGCTTTCTTTTCATTTACACAGAATTTGGGGATATTTTGGTTAATACAGGGTATGTAAAGTTTGATTGTAGGGAAATTAAAAGGAAAGAAACAAATGACAAGTGGTGTCCCTCAGGGGACAGTGCTGGGACCAGTGCTGGTTACCATCTTTGTCAGTGACATGGACAGAGGAATCAGTGCACCCTCAGCAAGTTTGCAGATGACACCAAGCTGTGTGGCACAGTTGACTTGCTAGAGGGCAGGGATCCATCCAGAAGGACCTGGACAGGCTGCAGAGGTGGGCCCAGGCCAACCTCATGAAATTCAACAGGGCCAACTGCAAGGTCCTGCACCTGGGTGGGCACAATCCCAAGCACAAATCCAGGCTNTGTTCAAGGCCAGGTTGGACAAGGCCTTGAGTGACCTGTTCTAGTGGGAGGTGTCCCCGCCTATGGCAGGGGGTTGAAACTGGATGATCTTTGATGTCCCTCCCAAACTTACCATTCTATGATTCTATAAATAACTATAGCATAAACTTTGATTGTAGAGAAATTAAAAGGAAAGAAATAACTATAGCCAACACAACTTGGGCAAAAAGCCCCTCAGCCAAGCAGAGCATGGCTGGGTAACCCATGATGAGTTTATAGAAAAGCATCACCATTCCTCTTGGAGGAGAGCCTGGAGGAAAAGGATGAAGGCTGGCGAGGTGAGTGCTCTTTCCTAAGCTGAGGCAGTTCCACTTAAGCCCAAAACTACAGAAATGGGCAAACAGAGAGTTACTGGAGAGGGCATGGCTTCCCAGCACAAGTGCTTCAGTTTGATAGAGACAAAAATCAATCACATTTTAGCTGTAAAAAAATGCCAGCAGGAAACAGTAGAAGGCTACTGGGCAGCTGCCTTATTAGCACTTCACAGTCGTGAGAGTACAGCTTGAAGCTGGACCCTTCACCAGCTCACCTGAGGGGAAGGCATTTATTGTGCTGAAAGAATGTTACTCATGGAGGTCACCCACACAGATGCTCTGGGAAGGTGCAAAGTGATGAAATGAAAACCTCACATTCCATTAAGAAATCAGCCTCTGAAGTTGTTTCCTTTGTGCCTCAGCCTGAACTGCATTTCTGTATTTATGCCAAGTACCTTTTCCTGTGTCGTATACCTTTGGATTTAACCAGACAAAGGGGAAGTAATAAATTTGAGCATTTAGAAGAAAGGAATAAAATGCAGAGGTTTTATATTGCTGTCTCATCAGCCTGAGAAAACATATGAGATCTTGGCTCAAGCAATGATCGAGAAACACATCGATCAGCATTAATTCCCCTCAAGTGCTCTCTTGAGAAACAGCTTCTCTTATCTTAGCCCTAAAGTTCCTTGCAAATTTTTGCTTTAATCCCAGCAATCTCTACTACCCAGGAATGGTAGTAGTGAAAAATGATTTGCAGAAATAACAAGCCTATCGTAACTGAAATGATGGATGGAATGGCTAACCTCAAAGGGAAGAAATTCAGGGAACTCAGAATTTCCCATTTTAATCATTTTTGTGCATCTGTCACTCCAGTAATTCATCCATATTACCACTGTAGGGTCACAGCAGGTTCAAGGCATGCTTGCACATACCTGGAGGAAACACTGCACAGTGTTTCTGAAACTGTTGGAAGATTAAGATATTTTATATGCAGCCAAACAACAGACTTGTCTAGCTTTGAAATAGTTAATCAAAAGTTGTTTTTATTCCACTAAGAGCTAGATTCTGCCTCTTCTGGTTGAAACATTTGGATTCAATCTAACACCCTACAAGGAAGTCTGCAGGTTGGAACTGCAGTCAAAATTTTGGCCAGATAGGTACAAAGAGGTGTGGAGTGAGAGTCACGAATGTGATTTGCATCAGGTGAGTGTTACTGCCACTGTGCCAGAGCAAACTTGATAGATTTGCCTTGGCAATATCAAATAAGAGAGAGATTGCTGCTGGACTCTGCTCCTAGTGTACTTCAGCTTCTTGTGGCCCAGCACAAGGTAGTTTGAAAGGTCTAGAAGAGCAGAATGAGGGTTTCTAAAATTCTGTATGCAAATACAGCCTGTCTTGAAAACCTCTCTACAAAAACTGAGCAAGCCCTTCTTGTCTAGGGGCAGCCCATTGGCTCTGTTTACCTCAATAGGAAACTGCTTCCAAAGATGGTCTACATTTTTTGCAAAGAACAGACTTGCAGGTCAGGGCTTTCAGTGTTGTCTCTGCCCTCCTGTTAAAATCACATTCCTACATAACCCATCCAAGGAGATCTATACTTTTAATAAAGAAATGCTTACAAGAGCTTTGCTAAGGTCTATGTGAAAAAAAAAATTACTCTGGTTTGCATGGGGAACTGTATTCATTTCAAAGTCAACTTGATTGTCAATATTTAAAATTGATATATATTTAATTTGCCATTTTTGCTGCACTCAAGAAACAGTAATGGGACCCGACCCCTCCTCCTCCCTGTTCCCCCAGGCTAATTTAATACGGTTTTGTGAAGAAAACATCTGCTTCACATCTCCAAGCAAATGAGTTTAAAGTCTTTTACAGATTGGATGGCATTAACCTTTCTAATTATTTTTCTCCCGAGAAAGCACTTCCAGATTTCTCCTGACAAAACATATTTCACTCCTGAAGCATATTTACCATCAACAAATAAAACTAGAATGAAGCAAACACACACACGTGCTCCTGTAAAATAGGCAGCCCAACAGCAGAACTGTGAATGCTGAAGAGCTTCACAGGTCCACACAGCCTTGGAGCTGCCTGTAACTATGGCTGATAACAGATTCCATCCAGCACAAGCAACTGTGCTAGCCACAGATTAACCAAAACAACCAAAGCCCTTGAAGTTAAGGTCTGACACTAGGAATGTGTTTAGTCCTCTCACTTAAGAAGTCCTATGTTTACCTTAAAAGCAGACACTTGATTTGCTCCAGCAGAGCCCTGTCTGTGCATTCCAGCGTGGCAGAGGATCACTGTTTATCACTAAAACAATGCCAGGAACATCCACCGAATCTTTAAATGATTGAAAACAGATCCTGCGTTCTCCCTTTCTCCCCTTGCCCCAAAATGTATACAATTGGCTTATGTTACTCCACAGAGCCACTGAGACGCTGGGTTGTGCCTTCCTATAACAAAGACTGGCACATGCATTGGGAACTCAGCGTGTTCACAGAAATGAAATGAACCGAAGCAACAGCGCAGTGAGTCACCCAGTGGATGCTCCCTTTGAAGTGCCACATAATTGGAGAGGGCAAACTAGAAAGTATCACCTTTCCTCTGAATCTTTCAATGCCATTCACAAACCACTTGAATTTTTAGCTTAAAGCTACAGAGGAAAAAATTATTTTGGAACAGTGGCATTAAGCTGAGGAACAATGGAAAATTCTGATTTGATTCTAGGATAGAACACAGAGAATTATTTTGAACTAGGTGCAGTAGTACTAAACTCTGTTTCAGCTTGGTACAATTCTACCTGGCCATTCATGGGCTGATCTTCCATCAAAGAGCAATTTATTTTGAGTAACAGGAGGTAATTCACCCTGGCCTATGTAATGAGAAATTAAATGCAACATGCACCCAGGCTTTCTGTGAAGGCTGGATGGGAAGCACAGACTTTTGAACACATATTTTGTAGGAGCTGCTTAATAACACAGCTGGTAAAGATTAATCATCCATCACAGTACAACAGATCAGGTAATATTAAACAACCAAGCAAAAATTAAGCTGCTCAGCACAAAGGAAACTCATTATAAACACAATGGAAATTGTATGTGCTAAATTAATTCCTGGTATAACTCCGCTATTAAGGGAGTTTAAGAAAACAGAAAAAAAAAAAAGACCAACCACTTGGGCTTCTTTGTCTTTGGCATGTTGAGAAGACAGGCTGAAGCTCTATCTCAGACAGAGATGGTCACCCAGCCTCCCAGGATCACAGCTCTAGAGCAAAATCCCTCTTGCTCCCCAGCTGCACATCTGGAATAGCAGGATTAACAGCACAGATGGTTGGCAAGGGCAGGCTGGAGCCTATAACCCACTGCCTCACCAGGACCACAGGGGATGCCACAATGGGAAGATTTAGGGTGGCCACATCCCAGCACCACTGAGCAACTGCTCAGTTGCAAAAGCCTCCAGCAAGCCCTGACAGGTCTTGGATGAACCAGCAGCAACTTTCTTGGGATACAATAAACTGTGCCACAAGCGCAATCATACCCTGTGTCCACAAGGTGTTTCTCCAGAGGGCCTGAATCTGTCCTGCTGCAGCTTTTGACGTTACAGCTAGGCAGTCAAAACGACCTCTCCATTTCTCCAGCAAAACCCTCCACGCTTTTTTCCTCACCCCAAAGTACTGCGTGGCAAGTCAGCTTGCTTTCTCCCCAGTATTTGCACATAGTTGTCATGATCCTTTAGGGAAGTATTAAAAGTTACAAGGACAAGTTACTCTGTGCCGCACGACAAACAAAGCGATAAATAATCTGAAGGGAAGATGCTGATGTGGAAATCTCTTAGCAAGCCGGAGGGAGCTAGCAGAATACAAATGAGCAAAAAAGGGAAAAGACTTTCAAACATTACAGTGCAGTCTTATGGAAGAAAAAAAAAAAGGTTTCCTGCAAAACAACAGTGACATATCTGCTGTTATGGAGGGGGTTTAATGTGAGATATTAATTAATGTGAGATATGATTCTAAAAGATTAAGACTGTTTATCAATATTGTTTATTAATATTAAATATTCAGAACTCTTGCCACCCTGACCACTAATTTTAATAATACTTGGTTCTTTGCATGGTCACAGAAACTTCATACAGATAATAACACAGGATCTAGAGATAACTAGTAATGATATATAACATTAATTGAACTAAATTGAACTGGAAGAGAAGGTTCCTGCAGTCAACACACCGCTTGCAGATGCTACCCCGCTTGCAGTCACTACCTCACTTGCCCACTAGATGGACTCAAGGAGCTCCTTTCTGCTCATGGCAGAAGGCAATGGTGAATTACAAGAGGCTTGAAGTAGTTACTCACAAAATATCTCCTGACTGGCAGGGCTGGCTACAGCTTCAGACAGTACCCAAATGTTCTCAGGGAATTCTGTTACTGTCTTGTCAGCCGCTGAGACTTTTGATTCTTCTCAGGCTGCTGGAGAAAGAGGCAGACAATCTCTGACCTGGTCCTGATCTCTCTGGGTGATCTGTGTATCTCCAGGACTTCCCATCTTGGCAGGAGGCTTTCAGGTGCAGGCAGGATGTCTTGTGATGTGCAGTCTCAGCACGGTGTCATGCTGGCTATGCAGGCTGATTGTGTGGAGAATTTCAGAGCCTGTTCCTGGTAAACTGGAGGCAGTGGAGTTTTCAGGCAGCTCAGCATATAATAAGGCAGTAGCAAGCAGCAAGCAAGCATGAATACAACGTCAGAGCACATTGTGTCACCTGCTCATCTCTTTTTATCAATACAGCCTGAGACTAATGGGCCTTTGGACACAGAATAGCCAATCAGAATGGCAGTTAGGCAAGCATGACCATATCAGGTGAAGCCATAGGCTTGCTTTACCCTTTTTAGGGCAGAACACAGGCCTGGCACAAGGGAGGGACAAACTGAGCCTGTGTACCTTGTTTACCACAGGATGCAAACAAGTCTGGGCAGGCCGCAATCCTCAGACTCAGTGGCTCCAGATTCTTTGTCCTCTTTCCCATGGTTGCTTCTCCCCATAGCAGAGGGAGGGAGAGCAGAAAAACATCTCTGGGCAAGCCAGGACATGTATAAGCCTATTTTGGCCTGCTGAGGCCTACCAAGACATCTGCTTCCAATAAAAGACATGAAGTAGAAATGTCACTATGATAAAATGTCTCTATCATATAGCACTCAGGGAACAGGCAGGATTCATGGCTAATGACTGCCTACCTTTCTATGTGTTTTGTGCCAGTAGCTGCTGCATTATGTCTTCAGCTGGTGTGTCACTGAGGCTTTTGTAATTGATTTATAGCCCTGTAATTCTGATTGCATTTGATGGATTTACCACTTACCTTTCAATGGCTGCATTTAAATCCTTTCACTCCTGATCATTTATCAATGTATTCTTTGACTCTGCTTTGCTATCTGTCCTCCAAATCAACACTGAAGTTTTTCTTCAAGATGAAAGCAGAGGGAAGGATCTTTATTTTCCCTGTTCTTACCTAGGCAGCCAATCAAGGGACTATCATGATCAGAAAAGTTTTGTTTTTTTTTTTTTCTCATAGGACAGTAGCCACATAAAGGAAATACAATTGTGATATAAGTCTGAAGAGATCACGGTCAGACAAAGACCAACTTTCTTAACTCTCTCAGGTAAAAAAAGTTTCTCTGGAGTATCTTTTCCCAAGCTGTTTTTCCCTACCTGCCTTGACTCTCAGATGCTTTTCCTATTTTCTATCTCTGACCTTGTTTGTTTCCAGGACTTGTCCTAACTTTAAGCTGAAACAGTATCGTAGGGAGGCCATGCTGCTCTGAACATCTCCATTTCTTGTAGTTTGAAAGAGAGGCTTTTCTGAGGCTGTTGTGACCAGGGATATGGGTTGGAGAACTCCTAAGAACCAAAAGCAACTAGTCACAGTAAGTGGAAAGGTGGTCTTAGAATGTTTATCAGTCCTTTTTAAATACCTCAAGATATTTTGAAGGTATCTAACAGTTACCCTGAGTTAACAAGCTTTCTGAAACTCTTGAAGGAGTGTGGTTGCACATGAGCTGTATGTGCTGAACGCAGCCACCATGTTTCTGAGGGGTTTGGTTCAATTTGTTTCTTTTAAAGTCGGCTTCTGAATTTTTCTTCCTCTTTACTCAAATTCATTTGACCAAACAGATTCCAGTAGGCCATAATCCAGCTCTTTGGAAGACAAATAGCAAAGAGCCCACTGGATCAGTTTTAGATATCTGGGCAAGTGCCAAACATTAGGGTTAATCTCCCCTGTGCTTTGCTCTTCCTTCCTTGCATGACCCTCAGTGTGTCTTCAAAAGGGCCAGAAGGTTGTATTTATGTATATGTGTGTATTTATTTTTATACACACTTTAAAAAAAACCCCACTTTAATATATATGTGTACAGATACAACCTAAAAGGTTATATAGTAATCATGGTTATAGCTAAGAAGCGTTAAAAATGATCCCCTGGTTGTGCATAACCACAATGCCAAAGCCACACATGCAAGAAGTTCCTTTACCTACCACTGTTAGTGAATTTGCTATTTATAGAAAATATATTTGTTCACAGGCTCTGATAAATAATGAATAATGAATTCCTCAGGGTTATTTGAGGCTCACGAACACACAGAAAAATAACGTGCTTACACAGCTGCACCTCTCCTGTTTGGCAGTCAGGAGTCATCCTGGGCTCTGGAGCAGCTTGTTTTGTTTACATTACAGTTAAGCAACCTAAATGGATAACAATGCCTCATACAGTAGACCCTAATGCTAAGATACACATCTTAGTGAGGAACTGTCACCCTCCTTCCTTGTGGGGATAATTCAGCAGCTGTGGACAGGAATATGCAGGGTTTTCAGCACAGTTTGCACAGCACTGGAGTCCCATAGGAATAAGGATTGTCCATTGCCAAATTTGTTTCAATAGGTTAAGGAAATCCTTAAGTCTCCATTACACAAATCATGACTGAGCAGCTTCAACTTTCATGGACATCTCCCAGCCTGCAGCTGCTGCTTGTTGAAATGGCAAAAGGAAGGTAAATAACAGATCAAGCCTCACCACTTTATAGAGCTCTGGAGACATGTAGGACCAGGGCCATACTTTGAGTTGATAATAAGAGCAAGCATTATGTTGATAAAACAGTCTTTAGCAGCCATCGCCTGCAGGAGTTCAGTCCTTGCATTGATGTGACACACTGTGACCTGCACTGAATCACCATGGAGATTTCTGGCTTCTCTTCAGCCTCTGCTGGCTTGATCTGGCCAACATCATAACTTCACAGCTAAAACAAGGCTTCTGGGATGTCAGACACTTCACCCAGGCACTCACCACAGCTCACAGCCAACAAATCCCACTGTTTCTTGCAAACTCATGGTTCTGGGCTATCAGTTGTTACTAGTATGACACAGAAGTGCTGACATATCCTTGAAGTGTTAATAACCCCAAATACAATGAAGATGGTCCTGTGCCTTCAGGCAGGCAAGAAATGGCTGCATCTTAAGGGCTAGGAGTGATATTTTGGAGCAGGCTTGCACCAAGAGCTGCAGATGAAGGTGGGTGCTTTTCAGGCAACCCAGGAAATAAAATCCACCCTTCTGAGACATCCAGAATCCCTAGATAGCTTGTGTTGGAATATTGATGGAATAACCTTGCTGATGTATGCCTCATAATGCCACATTCAGGCTGATGTTTTGGGGACTCCCAGGAGTGGGAACAAGCACATAAGGCAGACCCTGGGGTAAGGTAGAGGGGTGGGAAGAAGGTGGAAGGGTGGTTGGGAGCCCCTCCTGGGGACTCTGATTTCTGGGAGGGGTATTGTGTTTTTGTATTACCTTTAACTTGTATATTTCTGTAACTATTCATGTCTATTGTGTATATATCTGCTTGTACATTGTGCTAAGCTGTAACTATATAGCCTGTACTTTCAGGCTAGCAGCCCTATTCTGTTCCTCTCTTCCCTTTTTAATTCTCCCTTCCCAGAAATTCATGCTGTTCTGTATAATCACAGTTGTCAGGGTAATATCCAAAAAAACAGAGATCAATATAAGTGTGAAATTACCTTCTTCATTTAACCCTACAGAACAATTTAGGTGGACAGAAATACTATCTCATCAACTACAATCAGCACTGAGGTCAGTTAGCCTTTTGCTAATACAGCCAATTATACATGATCTCTGAGAAATGGCTAGCTTCAGAATTTATATCTAACACCTCACCCATGAACTGCTGGATGTAACTGATGAAAGCTGCAAGGGAAAAGTAGTAGCCATCCATTTCCTCAAAAATCCTGTCCCAAAGCCCAGTTTTATTTTTTCAAACACAAGACAGCTTTTTAAAGCTGCCAGGAACACAGACTGGGGTTTGTCTGGCTGCAGTAGGTAAACAACAAAGCTGATAAGATGCATGCAAACAATCTCCAAAACCAGAAGAGGCTTGAGGAATCACACAGATTTTACCAGAAGAAACCTGTGTTGCCAGTTTAGAAGACAAAATTTGCTTGTCAACCATCTAAGCATTCAGCTTGAAGTTACAGAGTTAGAGATACACCACGGCCCAGGTGCCTTTCAAAAGTATGTGGCCAGCAGGGCAAGGGAGGGGATTCTGCCCCTTTACTCTGCTCTCCTCAGACCCCATCTGGAGTATTGTGTACAGTTCTGAAGCCCCCAGCACAAGAAGGACATGGAACTGTTGGAGCAGGTCCAGAGGAGGCCAGAAAGATGCTCAGAGGGCTGCAGCAGCTCTGCTATAAGGACAGGCTGAGAGAGTTGGGGCTCTGCAGCCTGGAGAAGAGAAGGCTTCCAGGAGACCTTATAGTAGCCTTCCAGTATCTGAAGGGGGCCTACAGGAAGGCTGGGGAGGGACTATTGACAAGGTCTTGCAATGACAGGACAAAGGGCAATGAGTTTAAACTGGCAGAGGGGAGATTTAGGATGTTAGGAAGAAGTTCTTTGCAGTGAGGGTGGTGAGACACTGGCACAGGTCGCCTAGGGAGGTTGTGGCTGCTCCCTCCCTAGAGGTGTTCAAGACCAGGTGGGACGAGGCTTTGAGTAACCTGTACTAGTGGGAGGTGTCCCTGCCTATGGCAGGGGGTTGGAACTAGATGATCTTTGAGGTCCCTTCCAACCTTACCATTTTATGATTCTATGAAATGTACAAGGTATCCAGGTTCCTTTGGACCTCAGGAAAGTCAGGAGATGAAGCCAGGAGAGGATTTAAAGTGGCACAGCCATATGTTGTCAGTGCACTCTCTTTCCTAAGACATTTTGCTTCTAATAGCAGCTGAGTTCCTAGCGTCACATCTCTTATTGACTACTTAAATACAGATATCAATTATTAGCAACATAAATGGCATAAATTATTGACCAAAAAAAAAAAATTAGTTTACTCTTCCTGGGCTTTTGCATGAAGCCAAATATGCAGACACGGAGCACATATTATGCACTGGCAAACAGAGTAAAACTCTGCAGTAACCCTGCAGGTATGTTTCCTTTCTTAGCATCTCAAATCCCAACCGTCTCGAACGCGACAACCACCAGCAAAACAGAGCATCTCAAGCTCCTGTACTGCCACCTTGTGGCTGATGTACGTATAACCGCGCTTTGCCGTGAGGAGGAGAGGAGCTGAGGAATTCCTTGTGCTGTTGTGTAACAAGCTAATAGGTGTATGCATCGATAAACGTTTAAATTTAGTTACATTTAATAATGATGTTTTTCAATAGAACGAGATTCTTTCCTGCAACAAGAATATGATTCCAACGCTAGGAGAAAACTTACACAAGAAGTGAAAACTTTAAATAACCAGCCCAGTTGTGATGTCAGTTGTGCAGTTCTCAGCCTGGCACCCTTGCTGGTGGGAGACAAAGACAATGTTGGCACTAACAAGTAACTTCAAAATTAATCCAACTAATAAAGCCTTCTGGGGAAATATTTTAATGGTTTGCAAGGCCTCTGAGTGATCTGCAATTCAACTGATATAGAGACAATCATTTTTTACAGGAAGTGTTAGCTTCTTTTGAGAATTAGGTACCACAATACTGTAGTGGCTGAATTTTATTATGTCCACGTGCACTTGAGAATAAGAAGAGATAAAGGGTCCACGGACCCAGCAAAGAATAAGGAGGATGCCTATCACTGGGACTGGCATCACTTACTGATCAGAGAACTGTGTGGGTGCCTATCAGTTTCCAGAGAGCCCTTTCATACCAGCCTTTTACATTTACCTTAGTTTCAGATCCCTGAACTCTCAAAATAATTTTCTTCAAACCACCAAGATGGTTATGTATCTGCACTAGCAAGCAGAGGGAGTTTCAACTTTCATTTTTATATTTTGAAAGCAGGGTGCTTTCCACCCTCCTCCTAGTGTTAGCACCACCCAGAATCCAAAGTCAGACAGTCAGGATCAAGGATTCATCTTCGAACAAATCAACTGAAAAAAAACAATATTATCATTCTTCTTATTAGCTCTTGTTAGTTCTTGTTCCACTCTGTGTTATTTATCTAATGATACTGTCATGACAATAATTACCCTATGATGGCTATGCTATTTATCACAAGGAGAGATAAGCCTTTGCTACCAGTTCTGTCATTTTTTTGTGCAAATGCTTGCAAAATTCCTGCAAAAATAATTTTTTCACAAGACTAAGATACATTGCTGTATGATTTATAGGAAAATGATCACACACAAAGCTGGATCATAGAATCATAGAATCAACCAGGTTGGAAGAGACCTCCAAGCTCATCCAGTGCAACCTATCACCCAGCCCTAGCCAATCAACTAGACCATGTCACTAAGTGCCAATTCCAATGCCAATCACTCTCTCTGTCAAGAATTTCCTCCTAATATCCAGCCTATACCTCCCCTGGCACAACTTGAGACTGTGTCCCCTTGTTCTGTTGCTGGATGATTTATAATAAATAGTCTTGATCATCTCTATCTAACTATATCCATCTGCTTAAGCTTAGCCTGTCTTTCTAACAGGATTAAGTCCAGAACACTTCCTACTTTCCCTGGTTACATTACTGGTAGCCGATAATACAACAAAGAGAGATCACCCAAGGGTTTGCTTTACTCTTTTAAGGGAGTGGTTCTTAGAACAAATAATTTAATAGTTAAAATAGGGCAGGGTGGTGAAATAGTCATGAAAATTTTCTCAGTAATGTCACAAACAAATATTTTGTTAGCAATTTATACCAGGTTCCGGGGAAAAAGATACCATGTGCATGTGCATGCTGTGTGGGTCTTTAAATGTCAGTGCCATTAAGACAGCATGACACTTTCAAGACATATTTCTACATTATATCCATACAGACAAAAATACACATCATTCAGTTGTTAAAAAGGCCAGTGTCTGACATAGTCATAGTCTCCAATAAGTAATTTACACTCTACTGCAGGCATACCAGATTACACAAGGGAAAATAGGAAAGAAAAATACTGTTGGACAGAATCCAGGCCATGAATCACAAGAAGCCTGTGAAATCTAAACTGGACACCAAAGAGACAAACCCCAGCCCAGAAACTAGAAGAGGAAACTTTACAAACTATAGAATATACTGCAAGTCCCACAAGCCCCAGCCAGTGGCTTTCCCTCATGCAGTAAGCATGATGCTCAGCACGATGTAGAAAACATGATCCAGACTGCTCTGCTGCTCTGTGCCACTGTGGGTGGGGAGCAGTCCCATCTCTCACCCTTTGTCCTCACTAGTGGGGCCAGTTAGCTTAAACCAATACATTATCCACCCCTTATTCTACACCATCTATGTCATGCTCAGCAACAATTAACATCATACACTGTATATCCTCTACTGCGCATTCTCACCCAAACTGAGATCACCTTGTAGCACACAACAAACTTCTTCATCCTACCACATTACATAGTCGGTACATCCGGGTCCCTGGGCAAAAGCAATCCCACGGGCAGGTTTGCCTTTACCTGACGCAGGACTAACCCAGACCTGTTTCCCTAGGATATTCCTCATGTGTACCATGGGAATTCTATCCCATTCTGCAGCATGTGACAAATGGATTGGGCAGAGCCAGCCCGATTAATAGATCCTCTGGTGCTAACCAGCCAAGCAGCTTGACCTTACTGTTCTCTACGACCACCTGAGAGGAGAGGTAGGTACTTGTCTCACAAGTAACTAATGATAGAATGAGAGGGAATGGCCTCAAGCTGCACCAGGGGAGGTTTAAACTGCACATAAGGAAAAAGTAAGGTTTACAGAAGGGGTCGTAAGGCTGCCCAGGGAGGTGGTCGAATCACCATCCCCGGACGTGTTTAAAAGCCGTGTGGATCTCGAACCTCCTCCAGCTAAAA
Organism: Ramphastos sulfuratus; assembly: GCA_013399055.1. Classification (NCBI taxonomy): domain Eukaryota; kingdom Metazoa; phylum Chordata; class Aves; order Piciformes; family Ramphastidae; genus Ramphastos; species Ramphastos sulfuratus. The sequence continues at coordinate 53,076 of WBNM01039613.1, read as the reverse complement.
GCAAACTGTGGTCTGGATTGCAGTGCTATGGGAATGGAAAAGAATATGTTACTATATTAATGTTATATGTTAATGGAAAAGACTATGTTTGTGGCATATCACTTGGCTGTCTTTGACTCCAGCTAGTACTGAAGCGCTAGCATGTCTGGTATGGCAGCGCTCGCCGCCGGTGTAACCGCGGTCAGGCCACGGTAGAGGCCTATTAATATCCCAAAGGACGCCCAGCATTCGCAGTGCCGGCCGTTAAATCCTGCCCCGACCCCTGCACACATAACCACCGGATAACGTCTCGGGGAGCCGCTCACCGCTCTGTACCGCTTCACGCCCCGCCCCGGAGGCACCAGCCCGGCCTGGCTGCCATCGCCCCGCCCCAATCCCAAGGTCCCCTGGGCAAGATGGCGGCGCACACGCTGTGGCGGCGGTGCGCTCAGGAAGCGGGGCTGTGGGGCGGCCTGCGCGCTGCCCCGCTCCCGCTCCGGCGGCGAGCCCACGAACAGGCGCGGCGGGCCCGGGGCGCCGCTGGGCTACTTGCGGCACAGTGCGAGCGCGGCCTCTTCCAAGAGGTGTTCCCGGCGCAGAGCGCGGAGGAGCAGTTGCTGGAGCTGCTGGAGCCAGGTCGTCCGCCCCTCGCCGCCTACTGCGGGTTCGACCCCACGGCCGACTCGCTGCATGTCGGGCACTTGCTGGCCGTCATGGGGCTCCTCCACTTCCAGCGCGCCGGCCACAATGTCATCGCCGTGGTGGGTGGGGCCACGGCGCGCCTCGGGGACCCCGCCGGGCGGGAGCGCGCGCGGGAGCCGCTGTCGGCGGAGCGGGTGCGTGATAACGCGCGCGGCCTGCGGGCCGGCCTGCGACGGCTCTTCGACAACCACCAGGAGCTGTTCTGGCCCTCGGGCGCAGGGCTGCTGGGGCAGGCCGCGCTGCTGGACAACGCCAGCTGGCTGGGCCGGCAGCCGCTGCTCGACTTCCTCGGCGGGGCTGGCGGGCGGCTTCGCATGGGCACGCTGCTCAGCCGGCAGAGCTGCCAGGCACGGCTGCGGAGCGCCGAGGGTATGAGCCTGGCCGAGTTCCTCTACCCGGCGCTGCAGGCTTACGACTTTCTCCACCTGCACCAGCATCACGGCTGCCGCATCCAACTGGGAGGTGCCGACCAGATGGGCAACATCATGTCCGGCTACGAGCTCGTTACCAAGTACGCCAGGGCTAGGTGGGGCGGGTGGACGGCGAGGCGGGCGTNCTGTACACAAGACTCCAGGTGGGGATGGAATCTGTCCCGCAGGCTGTCCGTAGTGCCAGGTTCATCGTGACAGTCCCTAAAGCCCCAGGAGTAAAAGTCACCCATCAGGCACTTGACGTTACACGTAACTGATATTTGAGAATAATGATTGACTGGCCAGACCATGAACCTGGCACATATATATATTTTGGCCATGGATTTGTGCCTTTTCCATAAACAATGACTTTCTAACAAAAATTCTTGGTTTAGTGAACGTGAGAACTGCAATCAGATATGCTAAAATGTGGGACAAAATTGAGACCAGACTGCTGGAAAATGCATTCTAATGTACTCACTCCGAAGTAGAGAAAGTTGTGGAATACTGGTAAATGTGGCTGCATTTCTTAGAGATGAAAAATGGTGACCGTGTGCTTTTGCTTATCCACCAATTTTGGTGTGAGTCTTAACAAACTTTGCAGATTCAGTACCACTGAGTATATGTCAATGCTTCTATTTCAGTAAGTGCTTGAGTATTACAAGACATCAGAGATTCAACACAGAAGAAAAGCCTTTCAGATGTCCCAGTTGCACAAGCAGCATAAATTGGTGCTCTACCTAGCAAGCAGAAGGCAAAACATACAGATCACTTGAATTTGGTACTACTGAAACTACTTTGGTACTAATGAAACTACTTATTTATCCTTCAGTACACACAAAAGAACTTAAAAATTTGAGTTCAGTATTTGTTTTTCCCCCTAAAGCACTCATTTACAAAACAGTGCTCTGGCATCTTTTGCCCCTCACCACCCATTTTATTGAAGTGCTTTATATCAAAGATGGAATGTAACACATTGCTTATGTATTAGTCAACTTTACCAGAATCTGGTATTTTTACAATAAATGTATTTATTTGTTTTTAACATGTAGTGACTTCTCTTTCTCAGGATGACGGGAACAGATGTTTTTGGAATCACCGTACCACTTATTACCAGTACTACTGGAGATAAATTGGGAAAGACTGCTGGCAATGCAGTTTGGCTAAACAGAGATAAGACTTCTCCATTTGAACTGTATCAGTTTTTTGTCAGGCAACAAGATAACATAGTTGAAAAGTATGTATTTTTTCTTTTGCCTTTGCTCATTGTTTATAAAACTTGATCGTAACTGTTCTCTGTAACTGTTTTATTTGGATGTGCGTGACACAAGCTCAACAAGTGCATGTTAGTTGTAACTGTAAGTTTATTAAATAAATAGGCATGACTGCTTCCTACATATACAGCATAGTGGAACTTGTTTCCTTATGCATCATAAAATTAGAATGTGGATGAACAAACAAGTAAAGCATAATTATTTTGTTCTGCTGGTGGGATGACTTCATCTTTGGAGGAGTGTTAGTTTCAGCCTACCTCTGGACAAACATTCCATCTATTTCTATCCATGTATTGTAACTCACACAATTAAGCATTAGTAAAAATGTTTTTGTGATGGAAGGAGTGCTTGTTAAGTAAATGACCAACAACAACATGATGAAGCCTTTAGGTTGTTTGTTCTTTGCATATACCTTGCATGGAAGTAATAGTGGATCTCTGAAAACTGCAGATAGGAATGATTTGCATCATTCTTAATATTTGAGAGTTTCATTGAAGTTGTATGTTCATGGAATGCAGAAGCATAGATTTCTGCTTAGAATTATGACAAGTGGATTGATCTGTAAAGCAGATGAGACTAATGCACCAAAACCTAGAAGGACATCCAACTACTGCTTCCATCTGTAGCATGTAAAAGACAAAATTCTGAATAATCATTACTTAAAGCAGAGCAACTCCAATGAGCAAACTGTAGGTTTGGATTGTACTGCCTCTGAATCCACATTAGCCACACATAACTCATATTTCTACTCACCAGTGTAAAAACAGTGAGAACATGAAAGGGTAGCAAAAATTGGAGAAACGCCATTTGACAGGTTTCTTTCATTGATGGCTAACCTCTGTGCTGCTGTGCCAAATTACATGGTTGAAAATACACAGCCAATAGCTTTATCCAGGGCATTGCATTAATTTTAGTAAGTTGATGTATGTTAGTTTTTAAATCTGCTTTAAACTTCTGTATAACTGTCAAATCTGAGTCTTCCCTTTCATATTGTGACCTGCCTCATAACTTCCTTACCTCTCTAAAAGATTTTTTTCCTCTGATATTTCAAATCCAGGTTCTGCATTTGTGACACTTTTCAGCCTGAAGTGAAAAAAAAAAAGGGTTATGTAGATACTTAACATTTAAAAACATTTCATGCATTCAGATTTTGTATCAGTAAAAGTGCCCATTTTTAATACACTGTATTTCATGGTACTGGAAGCCCCTTAAAATGGACATTGGTGTAAAATATATGCTCAGATATGCACCTTAAATTACTGATTATCCTAAGTAATCTTCCTGCTGAGATACTTGTCAATGCATAGCATACTTCTGCCCCATTATCACTGCTGCCTGGCAGTGGTATTTTGTGTTATACTCTTGTGCAACTACTAAGAATATAATACACATCTTCTTAGTTGACACACAGTTGTATTAAGTCTTGTAATGTTGCAAGAGAAAACCCAGATGCTGATTGCAATGCAAGCTTCATAAAAACATCTGACAGTATCTTGCACCTGAAGACATAATCTTAGGCAAAATATTAAATAAAATGTGTTATCCTGGTAAGCTGAAGCATGTAGGCAAAAGCAAAGAGTAGTTTGAAAGGGCAGAATATCTGTAATATGGATTTCTTAAATCATTTTGGTATAGGTCATGAAGTTTGAATCACAAAGACAGGAACTCTGTAATGGTGCCTATATAGACAAAAATATCTTTTTTCCCCTGCTTACAGATACCTGAAACTCTTCACCTTCCTTCCTCTTGAGGAGATTGACCACATCATGGAAATGCATGCTAAAGAACCTGAAAAATGGGGCCCTCAGAAACGCCTTGCTGCAGAAGTAACCAAGCTTGTTCATGGAAGAGAGGGGCTAGAATCTGCCAAGAGGTGAAGTTTTCTTTATTCAATGGCAATTACTTGTAGCTTTTCAGAGAATATTTTCTTGCAGTTGTTGCTTAGCTGTTAAAAGTGTAGTAATTCCATAGACTTCAAAAATACATTAACAATGCCAAACAATTTTTAGTGCAGTGGATTATGACAAAAAAATTTGGGGTGTACTGTAAGTACTTCTGTTACTGTGTGGATGCAGGGAAATTGGGGAAGGATCTGATCAGCTGAGTAGTGCTTTGTATGAAGATATGACTAGCACTGTATACTGAATCATCTTTGTTCTCACAGGTGTACCAAAGTCCTTTACTCCAGCAGTTTGGAGGCACTGGAAGCTATGACTGATCAAGAGTTAGAGGAACTTTTTAAACAGGCTCCTTCAGCTGAACTGCTGCTCGAACCTGGAATGAATGTTCTTGACTTGTGTCGCAAAGCAAATGCTATTCTGGATGGACCTAGTGGGTATGTTACCACCTGTGCCCTTTGGTTAGTACCTCATGTAAACAAGTTGTAGTGATATGCTTTCAGAAGTTAGACAATAGGACAGTCAAATCAAGCAAAAGCAGACTAGGGATCTAGATGAGAAAAGAGGGGAGCATTCCATTTTAAGTAAAAGGGTCAGGTAAGGAAGTCTCATGTACCTTCGCTGTAAAATCTACACCTGATAGAAGGACAGTCCAAGGCAGCAGCCCAAGTTTCCTTGTATCTCTGGAAAAGAACTGGAGTGGTAGAGGTGAAGATTAATTTGAGACACTCTTTGCCTGAAAGTAAATGTTAAGAGAATTAAAATTTATTCAATTATGGATCCAACCAAAAAAAAACCCCAAACCCTTATGTATTCAATGGTAATGAAATGTTACTTCTTGCAATTACAAGTTGTTTTTGGTTTCTTTTTAAGGTACAAGAAAATTACAGATGGTGGAGTTTCAATAAATGGGATTCGAGTAACTAATCCCGAGACTGTTCTTATTCTTGGGCAGCATATTCTCAAGAATGGAGTATCATTGCTTAGGGTTGGAAAGAAAAATTACTACATTATAAAATGGCTGCAGTTTTGACAGCAGAATGTCTCCCTAAAAACGATACATTGTTTTCACTCAGTTGCTCAGAAGTGAACTTGGAAGATGTTTCTCTACTGTGCATTACTAGGTGGCTCACAGACTGCCCCATACCACAGCTTCATTCTCAAATTACAGCAACAGATTCCAAATAAAGGCAGCTAAGTTATACCTCTGAAGAGAATTTTAGATGCTCTGCCTTACTCAAAGCACCATTCATAAGAGGAGATGCACAAGAAGATGAAAGGATTGATTTCCACGTCTGAAGATGGAGATGCCTTTCCCCTCTTTTAACCAGCTGTATTGTAGGACAACGGTGGCCTGGTATTCTACTGCATAATCCCCTGCAAGATGAACAAAAGCATACACAGACCCAGTACTTCTTACAGAGCATGTATGCTGCTGTCCAGTTTGACTTCATCCTAACAGAAGAAACCCCTCTAAGTGGGTAAGGACAATTAACTTGAGGGCAACTTTTTTTTTTTTTTAAGCAGCAAAGTTTTGATTTGAAGAAAGCGGAAGATTCACAATAAATGAGTACAATGCTTAAGCTGCAGCTTTCTTACTGGTTATGGGTGGAGGCACGTTGCATAATGGTTTTCCAGGCTTAATGTGGTATTTACAGAGCAAATACACTTCATGAAAAGTAGAAGTACAGTCTTTCAAATCTTAAATCAGCCTGATGGATCCCTTTTGTCTTCTGTGTGCTTAGTGTGACTTACGGGTTACATTCTGTGACTTACACAGAGCAGAGGGAGAGGCCACAAGACCTCATTGCTCTCTACAACTACCTGAGGTTGGTGCTGGCCTCTTCTCACAGGTAATTAGCAATACAGTAAAAGGGAATAGCTTCATACTGCAACAGGGTAGGTTTAAACTGGACATTACCATTTTTCACAGAGTGGTCAGGCATTGGAATAGGCTGCCCAGGGAGGTGGTTGAGTTACCACCCCTGGCTGTGTTTAAAAGTCATTTCGATGTGGTGCTTGGGGTTTAGGGGTGAATGTCATAGAGTTGAGTCAATGGTTGGACTTGATGATCCCATTTTTTTTTCCAACCTGAATGATTTCATGATGAGAGATGTCTATCCTAATCTCTGTTATATAAAGGAAAACAAGAAGTAATGCAGTTATTCCTATCTTAGTAAAAGAAAGAAAGAAAGCTCTACCTACCCTGGTAGCTCCTTACTTTGCTTAAGCTTCAGTAATGATCAGCACTGTCCTAGAGAAAGCATATGAAGGGAAAAATCACAGCTTAGATGTGAAAAGGGCAGAAGGGAAGGGAAAGTTAAGTTCATCTACTTAATATAGCTGCCTTGTTCCTTAAATTGCAGCATTACAGCAAAAGACACAACCAGTACACACCTATGTTAGCCTCCGGAAAAATACAACAGCTCAGATTTGACAGATGCTTTCTAGCTGCAGGAAATAAATTCCTAGAAGAGTCAAATTTCAATTCTGATCTCTCTTGTGCCTTTATTCCTTTATCTCCAAGTGGTGCAGAAACAAGTCTATCCACAAATTTTGTTAGTGGTGTATTTTTTGTGGTTCCTTTTTTTTTTCAGAATCATTAGTACTCATTTTAATCATTAAAAGGATTTTATTATTTTTTTACAAATTCAAAATAAAAGAGAGAAATAAATTCTTTGCATACACAAGGTTTTTAATAAGACCCACAAAACGCCCAAGAAATTTAGTTTTACTTTTGACTGACACCTAGCAATCCAAACCTTTCCCTGACTTTCCAAAGAAACAGCTAGACACAAACAGTATTTTTTGTGACACACAATTGAGTGTTTGAACACCCAGGTAGAGGATCAAGGATGACTGAAAAATTGAGCATTCTTCCTTATCCTCTGGTCTCATTTCTGGTATACCCCAAACAATATATCCAGGTAATCAGAAACATTGCTTGTTCAAATGTAAACAACTAATACTAAAGTGTACAAATGTGGGATTTGGAAGTGCAAGGAAAAAAGTAATTATTTAGGCCAGATATTAAAAGAACAAGCCAACACTTGTACAGCATCTAGGGACAGCAAAAACTGGGGGACTTGAATTTAACATTACTGTGGCAGCCAGTCCTGAAGAGGTAAAGAATGAAAGACTTCAGCAAGAAAACTAAAAGGGAACTAGTGGTGTGTGATAGCACCTTCACTAGTTCAGTGTCACCAGGCATAAAACCACATCAGGTGGTCTACCTTCTCAGAAACTTTGAAGTAGCAATCATCTACCTGTCTACCTCAAAGCACAGTTTATCTGGCAACACATTAAAAAGCAAATGCATTTGAGATCTCCAGAAAACACTAGTCAGCACTTGTGTTCGTAGCTAAAGGATTTAACTGTGGAAAAGAAAATAGTCAAGATAATTCAATTCAAGCTACCAACAATGGCACAACAGACCAACAAGTTGTTTCCCTTGCTGTATTTGGTAAAACAAAAGGCTTCAGTTCTCATCTTTCAGAAAAGTCAATCTTCCATAAAGCACAGGGTAAAGGCAAGTTGTACATAGGTGATGTTATGCTTACCACAGAATGAGTTTGAAGCACAGACACCCCTCCTTACCCATCCATTCCACTAAATGAAAATTGAAACTTCCTATTAAAATCCCCGAGTAATTTACTGACAAACTCTGTTTGCATGAGGATACTGTTTTATTTACAGTAGTACCACATATAGGTCAGGTATTAATGTCAGACATTTACTAATCTAAACTTAGCTACAGTGGCTTTTCTCCCTGATGGTTGTATTTCACTGGATAGGAAGTGTGAGTTCTTTTAAGGTAGCTAATATTTGTGCATTGATGACAGAGAAGTATTTCAAGTAAGGTAGACTAAAAGACAGTTTTAAGCCATCAAGTCTAATCTGGGGAATTTTCAGTTGCCACCTTCATTAGGCTTTTTTTCCATAGTTTCCCCATAATTTCTTTTGATGGTGGCAGTAACTATAGCTTTTTAAGTATTTTAATTCAATTTCAGAGAACAGATTGTTTAAAAACCACCAGCAGCCTGTCTACATTATTACATATACAAGAAGTAACAATGTAGAACTGCATTGAGGGCAAGTGCAAACATAGACAAGGCTGTACAAATATAGGTATAGTATTACATTGTAAAAGCATATACATCCTTCCACCTGAACTACAAGTCAGTTCAAAACTTTATTTCTGGGGATAATGATATATTATCTGTTTATTTAATAATAAGGATTGTTACAGCATAGATTTTTAAAGACTTGCATTGAGGATTACAAATCAAGTTCACTTCTTGGCACTCAAAACATTACCAAAGTGACGGTTCTTGTAAAACTTAAAAAAAAAAAAAAAAATAAAGAAGTCAGAACATTTCAAAAATTAAATTAACACTGGAAATGTCACGTGATGTTACAGAGCCAGTTACTTGCAGTTCACTTGCAGGAATTTCTTAAATAATGGAATTTATTCTATGCAGCATTTTAAAACTTAACAAGTCAGAATATTTCTCCACAAGAGCACGACTGAAGTTTGGGAGTTAAAGCTTAGGTAGCAGTTCACTTATGGACGGCTCTACCATGTTGGTAACATAATCATTAGATGTCAGAAGAAAAAGGGAGAGCGGTGTCAAGTTTAAGTTCTAAACAGAAATGTAATGACTCAGACAAAACGTAAAAGCTTTCACTGTTCACAAAAATTGATTTTGAAAAGTAGTTTGCACCACAACTTCACTACACTTTTCTCAAATCTGAGAACCGCCATCCCTAGATAGAAAGCAAGTTGTTAAAATGACTTCCGCTGGATTCATTACATGTAATGCATACATGGTGACATTTTAGGCTGCTTAAGACTACAGAATATATTTCTATATTCTATAGAACATATTTCTATACTCTGTAGGAATTATTTTCAGGTCACGCATGGAAGTATCCAAAAGTTGCATCTGCCGGACTTAACTCCTTGTGCTTACCATATTGGTGCCAAACTAGATTACCACGAGAAAGATTTTTGAACAGAACTTCTTGTAAAATGAAGGCTTAATTTTTAGAATTTCCAACCTTTAGCAGTTTACAAAACAGAGTTCTATTTCTGTTAAGTGATGAAAAGGAGAAGGAACTGAGGATGGTAATAAAAACTTCACTGTATTGGCCCAATATTGTAAAAGCAAACCATGGATGTTAACGGCAGTGTCCTCCTATTTTTCATGCAGATTATGTTAAAGCTGTAAAACATGAGCAACACCACAATAAACATTTTTACTTTATACAAAGAAGTGAATCTGCTTGAAAAGTACATGCAAGTGTGCTGGCCGGAGTTTAAAGAAACTTTTATTCATATAAATGAAAATATTTACTTTTTAAAGGCTAGTGTGATGAATATTTATCTGTATGAATTATAATCAGAATAACTCAACAATTTCCAACCTAAAATTCCCTATTTTTAGGATTGTCCTAAAAAAAACCCCAAACAACCAAAAAAGGAGAAAAAAACCCAACAAAACCAAAAACCAACCAACCAAACAAAAAATCCAACAAAGAAATAAAAAAGCTACTTACAGCACAGTAAAATTTCCTCAAAAGTAACTGCAATTTCTGCTATAAATATTCAAATCCCACAGACTTTGTTACATACTGTCATACATTCCAAAATGTGGAAGAGGTTTTGGGGATCCCTTTCTCCCTGGCCAACATAACCTGTTCTTAAAATAAACACTTACTATCCTGTAACAGTTTTGAAATCTGTTTTTATTTTTCAGTTCTGCCAGAACAAATTTACTGTCAGATGGTCCAAGGGCTTGGTCCCAGGGGGAAGGATGGGGAAGGTGTTTTTGTACCCGATTATATTCCTCAACATTGATACACAAGCTCCAGTGCACATGAATAACTTTGTGCCCACTTTTTAGTAGGCCGTTACTGTTCACAAGCTCCAGGCTAATTCTCCTGACATGGTACTCCATTAAATGAAGTTTCAAAGTTTTCTCTGCAGCTTTTAACAATTGGGGGAAAAAACCCTAGGGACACACATACATAGTAATACGTAGACATCTCTACTGTGCTATAAAATCGATACCTCCATCTGTCATAGTGCATGCAAGATAGTTCATGAAAGAAAATACTCGGTGCTCTCTTCTCTTCACAGTATTTAAACTTCTATTGTAAAAAGCAGCTTGAAACTATGCCACAAGACTACACTGTCCATCTTAACCACAGGCAACCTGTTTAGCAAGTCAGGCACTGGAACTTTAATGTTTTTTTTCCCAAGTTTGAATAAGACTGTCACTGGGACTGTCAACTTGGTCTGCTTTAATTTGCACCAGAAAGCTGGTAAAGAAACATTTAGAGCTGTTTATTATATTGATTAAATATGACTTATTTTGCAAAATACAGCATATTTTTTTCTGTCTGCAGATGAAACCAACTGTCTTTACATGAGCAGATTTACACAGTTGCAGTACACAGATAAGAGTTCATAAATAAAAATTCTACTCCGTATACCATGCCTAGCGATTTTCAAGTCAATGTAACCTCCAATGCACATAAATAGTGTGGCTGGTTGGTACACTTCACCACAGATGTGTCTCACGAATCTCTGCAATGATCTGGCTGGCTCGCTGCAAGGCCTGCACACAGAGACAGAAAAGCTAAAGTTATTTCAGTTTTCCAAAGAGATTTCATAAAGAGGTAACAGTGTCAGGCGAGGAAATACGATGTTAAAAATCAAATTTAAGCTAGCAATTTTCATTATGAAATGAGCAACCACATAAACAATTCTGAAGCCTTCCAAACAAGATTAGGCAAGTGGGAAACAAGGAAAAGGTAACAGTAAAACTTAGCACAGGTGTGATTAAATCATTCCTCTAGATGGGTAAGAATTAAAAATTGAAAACAATGTCCAGATAGAAGCTCATTGTTTTGAGCAACTTTTACATATGTGTTCTCAATAACATCCATGTTTGTCTTGGCGTTGGAGAAGTACAAAATGTTTTTTCACCACACACAGTTTTACTGCTTTAAACCCTCCTCAGAATAAAAGGGAAACTCTGCCTCTTTTGTATCATTTTTAGCATTCTGATGCATCCATTATAGTCTAGCCTGCCAAACTTTAAAGAACACAGTACCAGCTAATATGAAATTTAAAGTATTGCTCCCAGTTTGGGAAAATCTGAGCTATGAGTTTGGCCCTATAAAGTCTGCAGTTGCCCTCACTTAAATGTCAATCATAAAATAACAAAAATTAAACTTGCTGCAGGTGGTCTTGGACAAGCAGTATCTGAGGATACCACATCAGACTGTGTATGATCACCTCTTGCTACTTCTTCAGTGAGCTGCAGAGGGACTCTTTCCTATGCAGTTCAACCCAAAGTAGCATATTTCTGCTACATCTGTAGCCAACTATACCAAGCAACTGAAACTGCATAAAATCAGACACGCAGAGATGTCACAAATGCACTGCTATACAGATGTATGCAGGGGTCTCAGCATTCCCACAATTAGAAGATTCAGTAGACTCTGGATGGTGTGTATCACAGGATCACATATATATGAATGACACTTAAAACATGGTATGCTTAATCCCCCTAAGAGAGCTGCTGAATACTAAAAATTAAACAAAAGCAAATTGTTAAACCCGAATATATAATGGAAAGTAACACCCAGATGAGAGCTTCTGTTTTACACCAAAATACACTCTGAGTCCCCTCTTTGCAAGCGTCCAATCTACATAATACTTTCTGGTCCCATACTTCTTTTAATTCCTCTAGCAGAGAAAAGCAATACAATGGTATACTCTAAAAAAGCAGCAAAGAATAAAAGGCAGGCAAGTCTTTCAGAAATCTCTATGTTTTAAATTTAATTAACCACCCCCATGAGGTCCTGATCTTTTTGATACCTTTAGCATGTCAGCTGCCTCTTTCCTGCGCTGTGCCATGTCCTCAGATTCCGTCAGAAGGTCATCCAGCAACAAGGATTTATACAGCTGTCCTACCAGCTCACTCTGAAGTGTGTCTTTCACGTGATTCACCAGAAAATGCATCACTGCCTTTGGCACACTGCAAGCACACGAAGGTTGTTTCTTCAGAAAGAATTATCCAAAACCAGGTCTGCTCTAGACTGAGGAACACACAGTGTGAACAAGTGGCTACACGCAATCTTGGCTCAAACTAGCAGGAATTCACCACTATCATAGATAAAAACCTCTCTCAAATAAATGTCAATCTCTTTTCAGTGGTGCCCAGTGATAGGACAAGGAATAACAGATATAAGCTGGAACACAGGAGGTTCCACTTCAGCATGAGAAACTTCTTTACTGTGAGGGTGATGGAACACTGGAACAGGCTGCCCAGAGAGATTGTGGAGTCTCCTTCTCTGGAGACATTCAAAATCCATCTGGATGTGTTACAGTGTGCTCTGCCCTAGGTGATCCTGCTTTGGCAGGGGGCTGGACTCGATTTCTGGAGATCACTTCCAACGTGTAACATCCTGTCCTGTGATTTCCAGCTCTGTGTCAGGCTAAAACACCTGAAAGAAAACACTGCCTTAGTGCTAATTTCCATCCCATGAAGCTTCCTGAAAAAAAAATCCAAGTATTTAATCTAGCTGAAGATGATTTTGTTAAGATGTGTAGCAGTACTCTTCTGGAATAAAATAAAAAGGGCAAAATATTTTCATGGCTCTAACCAGCCTGATCTAGGGTAGGGTGTCCCTGCCCATGCCAGGAGGGGTGGGTTGGAACGGGATGATCCTTGTGGTCCCTTCCAACCCTGACAGATTCTACGATTCTATGATTCTACTGACAAAATCAAACCAGCATACTAACACAGTGCCAAAAACTAAGGATATAAACACAGGATCAAAAATTGAATTAGTGCACCCAGATTATTTCACCAAAGGGACAGTAACTGACAATAAAAGTACTGATGGTTGTTCCCAACAGAGAGATAGAACATGCTAGTTTAGATAACCTTGTTGGTGTCATTCCTGGCTGTAGTTATTTTGCAACTAGTACCATCTCATCATGTTGCGACATAGATCTAAGTTATGGTAGAACTCATTCTGAGTGCTGCAGCTGTCACTGAAGAATTAACTTCACAAGGACCATGCAAGCCTAAAGACCCAGACTCAAGAGCAACCAAGATCCATCAACACATCTGAGGTCTCTCTTCAGCCTTCTCTTTTCCAGACTAAACAATCTCCTTTCCTTCAGCTGCTCCTCACATGACTTGTTCTTCAGACCCATCACCAGCTTATTTGTCTTTCTCTGGACAGGCCCCAGCAGCTCAGTGTCTCTCCTGTAGTGAGGTGCCCAAAACTGAACACAGCATTTGAGGGCGAGATCTCGCCAGTGCCAAGTACAGGGGCATAATCACTGCCCTACTCCTGCTAGTTACACTATTTCTGATCCAGATCAGGATGCTGTTGGCTGCCTTGGCCACCTGAGCACACTGCTGGGTCACGTTCGCCTGGCTGTCAACCAGCACAGCACCCTCAGGTCTTTACTACCAGGCAGCTTTCTGTCCACCCTGCCCCAAGTCTGTAGCACTGCACAGGGTTGTTGTGACCCAAGTGCAGTGCCTGGCAAAGTAACATGATAAAATAACCATATTATACACATGACTCTTGAGATATTACAACGTTTGTATGGCTTAAACATTTCTAGGAAGTTTTTTGGTTTACCTGTCCTGAATGTTCTTCCTGACAATAAGGAAGTAAGATTTAATAAGTCGTTCGATCACTTCACAATCTCGTTGCTCACGGGCAGAAAGTTTGCGTGCAACAGGTACAGGCTATGTGAAAACAGAAAAACCTCAGTTTACCAATTCTGCTCATCTGTATAACTACGTAAAACTCTGGAGTCTAAAATAATAAGTATCAAAATTACAAGACCTGGAATTCAAATGTTTCACGTCCTGAGCCTAAGCTACAAAGAGGTAGTATTATTCTTTCTTGACTCACCACATCTAGTAGGTTTACAGCATGTCCTTTTTGAGGACTAGCAGGTAGGGGTGCAGTTGGCTTGGATTTCTCCTCTGCTGATACCTCTTCCACTTTTGAAGGTTTCAGCATTCCTCTCCAGTTGCCTGTTCCAGGCTCCTGAGGTGCATCTCCTGCTCCTGAAGCAGCCTGCACATACAGAACAATGAACACTGGAATTAGAACTTGTGCACTGCAAAGCAGCATCTAATCAAATATAATTTCTTGAGCAATAGGCAAGACTCACTACAAGTGAATATATATTCACTTCATTCTGTTCTACACATTCCACATCTTTGCCTTCTCTCTGCTGCTTGACACAAAGTAAAATGAAAGCTTTTAAAACTTTTATTCTTCCTAATAATGCTATGAAAAGGCCTCACACAGAGGAACTCCCCAGCATTTTAAGAGTCTAAAAATCACTACTGAAATATTGAATGGTCTTCCTTAATCATTTGGCTTTTACCACACATCCCCAGAGCAATACAATCTACACTATCGGGATCATTCTAATAGTATGTTTTGAAGATCACCACAGCTCTTTGAATTACAATATGAACCAAGTTTTCTTACAATAGCAGTTAAGAAATATGCACACTTATGTTGCTGAGTACCACAGCTATGAACGTATCAGACCTCAATTTACAGAAGGCTTCTTTTGTCACAAATCAAACCCAAAAATCACTATCCTCTGGAAGTGAAGACCAGGGTTTCTAGGCAAATTCCATTTTCTCCTGAGAGAAAGCCACAACACGCAACTCTTAAACATTAGGACAAAAGAAATATTAGTATTCACTATATGTTAAATTAGTATTTTAAAAAATCCCAAACAGTTTAGTTTGATGAGTAACAGTGCTGATTGTTATTTTTTTAATCTTTCAATAAGTCTAGTATCTGTTCTACTTACTACTGTGCTTTAAAAATTTATTGCTGTTTGAAAAAACATTCAAGGCTCAGAACTACTGCTACTACTCATCTCATTTCAGATATATAAGGCAAAAAGATAAATTTATCTCTTGTGCTGATCTTGAGCCTGAAAAAAAGAGTGAGAAACAAAGCATGGCAAACAGAACACCACCAGCTGCATACTTGGAGGAAACCCAGCTAACTCTCCACGTCAGAAATGTTGTTAAAATTGCACAACTCTTCAGAAGCACTGTAAAAATTACATAGTAAGGATACAAATCGACCTCTGCTAGTAAAAGAGACCTATCAATGAGCAAAGCTCCACTATGTTATTTCTAACTGCAAGACAGCTACTCCAAATAGCAATAAACCCAATGCCATTCTCCTTCAGTATGACTGTGGAGCCTTCTGTGTCTTCACAGAAGTTTCAGAAAACAAAATTATGTTCTTTAAGAAGAATGTTGAGTATGCACCACCTAATAAATGAGTGGTTTTGCGGGAAACAAATGAAAACAACTTATCAGCTTCTTGCAACAAAAACATCCTCACAGTAGCTCTCAATTTATCTGACAAAAATAGTCAAAAGTGCACTAGTCTAGATTTTGGCTTTAACTACTTCGTTCAGGACAGAAATGGCAGTTTTGCAGTAGAAGCTGAATGTGGCTGTGCAATGAAGCAGAAAGCCTGAGTCCTCTTGGTACTCCCAATACACAAACTCATGACTGCATGTATTTTCTGACTCCAAGTAAAAGCAATTAGCAGAAAAGTCTATGGCAATGAACTGCTATTTTAATATTAGAGACAGCACACCTAACTTGTAAAGCACCACTGCAGAACACATTTCACAAATGAAAGTAAACCAGGTATTGAACAATTATGTGAAACAACTAAAAGGAGGTTCAGTCTGAACAAACCCTGGAAAGATTCCCTGCAGAAAGCAGGAAACTCACTTTTTTTTTTTTTTAACCTTATCTTCTGTCCTCCTCCTTTAACTGTCAACACATTAAAAACATGCAGTTTAACAACCATGCTGAACACCAACAGTGTTGCACCAAACAGTCTATTGACTACAGTTTGAAACAAACAATGCTGCATACCTGCACCACAATACATTGCAGCCAAGAGTTTAAACAGACAGCAGCGATTCCACCTCAAATGGCACATCTTTACCTGCCACTGCACATACTAAAATCAGTAATGCCAAGCAGCCTATACTCTGTAGGGCATACTGTGTCATTGACAGAGCACTCAGTACAAACTGCTTTCCATACAGTCTGTGGTGTACCACAACAGAAATGTGCATGCAGTGCTTATAGGAAAAATCAAGACAGACCTTGCCATCAGCCTCAGCAGAAGCAGCAGTGACAGTCTCCTGGGAAGCAGGTGCCAATGCACCTGGAGCTTTAGTAGACTAAGGAAAGTAAAAAAATGCAGGGAGGAGAAAAAAAAAATAAAATAAAAAAGTTTCAACTGAAGACCACCGAATCTACCTAGCAGATTTCATACACTTTTACCTACTAGTATCTTTAAAAATCCAGGAAAGGAAAATACTTCAAATTTGTGAGCAAAACAGCAATACAAGCAGAAAAAAAGCAAAAAAGCATCTCCAAGACAATTAGGAGAAGTTTGGCTTATCTGCCTTTAATTTCATTTGAGCTCCTACACTGATACTATAACTGTGAAGTCAATAAAAAGAAGGATCAAAAAGCACTACAAGCATAGATAGGTACCTTAAATTCTCAATTTATGCATGATCTGTCTTCTACTAATTAAAGGCAGTAATATTAGATGGATTCTGGGACTCCATCTCACTTTTTAAGCTAAAAAACTTTATGAACAGACTTCTATCAGCTGTAGTAACTCCTGTTACACTTAAGGAGTTTAAACTATACTCTTTAGATTTAAATACACAGTCAGATGTTTAATAATAGGGGAAGTAAAATTCCAGTTGATTGTCAGACCACTCATTTCTACAACCAGGCAGTGTTTTCCATGGCACTTGGTTCTTCTACCGCTGAATTTACTTGGCAAGGAACTAATCCTAAATCCTGGTAATACTAAGTAAGCTCCAGAGACAGAGTACATGACCGGATTACGACGATCAACTGAAAATGCCCCTCCATCATCATCTCCCAAAGAAAGCAATAAATTGTAATTTTAAGAGTTCCTTAAAAAGACCCAAACCAAGCCCAACCACCAAGTCACTGTGTTGGCACATGGAATACTTCAAACCACTTGATCATTTTTTGATATCGATATGTCGCAGCTATAAATTTAACCTCTAATTCCTGCAGGCATTTCAAGTACTAAGTGTAATATGAATTGAAATTTATAGGCAAGTCTTCAGAAATCCCAGATTTAAACCTGCCCAAGACCGCATTTTTGGAAGAAGAAGCACGTTCCACTTCTATCTTATGAAATCCAAATAGAAAGTCAATACCTGGAAGCTCCCAAGACTGTTATTAGGGCAGTATATCACAGTTTCTAATACTTAGATCAGATCAATGGTGAATGCATTCAACTTTCAACAAATAAATAAATAAAAAGCAGCATTTACTTACCTTGTCTCGTGGCACAGCAGAAGGCAATTCCCGGGCTAATCTGTTACGTCTTTGTTCCTTTAAAAACAAGCCAGCAAGGTCTCAGTTATGTATTACTCCATATCACCACACATGTAAGGTTTATATTTCACACATGTAAGGTTTATATTTTACAGATGACTTACATTTTAGAGACAAATACTTGTAATTCCATTTCATCCAGTGTCATGTAGTCATACTAATAACCAAATAATTGAAGTTTTCATAGATTAAAACCACTTCAATTACCTGGTCAAAAGTAAACTCTCAATATACTCTTGTAAAACTCTTCGAAATACACTTCATAATCAAAACTAGGATCTTCAAAAGAGCTAAGCTACACAGCTTGGCTCAGCATAGATACCCTACAGCCCTCATATTACACTTTAAATATTCAAAGTAATCTAAAAGAATTTGATTCTATGGCCAGCAATATTAACTATGATTAGCCTAAATGGAAGAAGGCAGAATTCACTGGATAGGAAAACAGAATTTGAATCAATCAGGACAATCAAAGATCTGATTTTTCTTGAAATAACAAATTGACTGTTCACTGAATAAGATGTTTTATGTGCTTTATTTCTTCAAACATTTCAAAGTTCAGGAAAATGTTGGTAAACAACTAATTTAAGTAACATGTAATAATACAATAATCTCATGTTCAAATTCTCAAAGTCCTCATTTTTGTACTCACAGCAGTTTGCACAGACACTGTTTCTGAACTAGACCAAAGAGTAGTGTACAAAGGCAAATTCAATTGCATACCCAGTCAACACAATATTTATGGATAGAAGAAACTAAAAGGTTAGAACTAAAGAGCAGGAAAGTCAATGTTTAGAAAAAGAACACTACTGTGAAAGAACATGTTGGTTAAGCAAGAGGAACACAGGAGTATTAGCAAGCTCTTAGATGTGTGAAGTACTGACTGCAACAAAATCAGATTGCAAGAAACAATTGAGCAGATCAGTTGTAGAACAGCTGCTTCTACAGGATGGCAACAGCAACAAGGATTATCAAAGCAGGGCCTGAAAACCACTGAAATTCTAAAAGGCTTATGGAGAGATTGATGGAGAAAATTTAGGGAGATTGAAGCACGTTAACACAGACTCAAGAACAATGTTGAAAGCAAGCAGAAATTAGAACCTGATAGAGGAAACAATACTTTGATTATACTTTCATGAATGAGGGCAATGTGATAGCTATGAATACATAATCATGAAACAAAATGCAGTTACTTCAACATTAAAGAGTATTTCATAACTATCTATTTAAAGCTTTCCTTCCAAAATTTTCTTTTAATAGCCAGTACTCAGTCAGGTGCCCATCTGATATTCCAGACAGAAATACAGGCAGAATTGTTTTCCGTGAAGTATCAACTACTGCTTCTGAATAGAATATGAAATATAAATTTAATAAATCACTAGATCAAAAAAGTATATGCTCATCACATTGTTATAGTTCCAAATGTAGAACCATGACTCAATGAAAGGAATGAAAAGATTTTTTCTTACACCAATTCTTTCGGCTCTCGATTAAAGAAGTCAAAAGACTTTTTAAAGATAATGTAATTTCTTACCTCTATGTTGTTATTCATTAAACCACAGGCGTCAGCAAAGTCTGGATGTTTGGTATTGATATAAGCTAACTCAATGGCCACTAGATTATGAACCTGAAATTCAACATTATTCACAGTTCAGTACTTCAGTAAGTAAATCTAATCCTAGTGAAGAGCAATCACATACAATGCTAGAAAGCATAGTCTAACTATCCATAACAGAAGATTGTTCTTTACTGCTTCAAAGACATTAAAGTTCTGGTCCAGAAGACAAGAAGTGAATGCTCTTGTTCATTCCAATAACATTGAGATCTACAACCGGTTTGGATGTTACATCAATTTTACTAGTTAGCTTCATCAAGCTAAGCCCCTCTCCAGCCATAAACACACAAAACAGCAATTTCATGAATGTAAACTGTGAAGTGAACTATATAGTCAACCTTCAGCTAAAACCCTCATAATACAGCATTTGAACTAGTGAGATGGCTCATTTATAGTTAGCACACAGAATCATAGAATGTCAGGGGCTGGAAGGGACCTCAAAAGATCCTACCAGAGCAGGATCACCTAGAGCAGATCACACTGGAACACATCTAGGTGGTTCTTGAATATCTCCAAAGAGACTCCACAGGCTCCCTGGGCAGCCTGTTCCAGTGCTCTGTCACCCTCACATTGAAAAAAATTCTTCCGCAGGTTCACATGGAACCTCCCATGCCTCAGATTCCACCCTCTGCCCCTTGTCCTGTCACTGTGCATCATCGAGAAGAGGCTGGCTCCATCCTTATGGAGCAAACCTGGAGAGAGGTAGATTAAGACTGGACATGAGGAGGAAGTTCTTCAGCATGAGACTGGTGAGAGCCTGGCATAAGTTGCCTGGGGAGGTGGTTGAGGCCTCACCCCTGAAGGTGTTTAAGGCCAGGCTGGATGAGGCTCTAGGCAGCCTGATCGAGGGTAGGGTGTCCCTGCCCATGGCATGGGGTCTGGAACTAGGTGATCCTTGTGGTCCCTTCTAACCCCAACTGATTCTACGATTCTATCCTTCTGGCATTCACCCTTTACATATTTATAAACATGAATGAGGTCACGCCTTAGTCTCCTCCTCTCCAAGCTAAAAAGCCCCAGCTCCCTCAGTCTCTCCTCATAAGGAAGATGTTCAACTTCCTTAATCATTGTTGTGGCTCTGCAGAACAGTTTTTGCATTTCCTATCAACCATGCACAGATTCAATAATTGAAACACATTGTTTTCTCCCTAATAAGCAGCCTAAAATAGACTATTAAAACATATTTACTCAGAGCTAGAGGTTGGGTTTTTGGGTTCTTACTAGGTAAAGAGCATTCCAAGCTAAGCAAACATTTTGTGTTGATTTTATTTCTGAAATACACAGAATAAAGACCAGTTTAATTTTCATCATTGCATCCCAAACAGCTTCTCTTACATGGGAGGGACATATATATGTATCAGAAATAATAGGAAATGTTAAATCAAGTTTTAGTAAAATTCTTCTTTAGAAATTGAAACACAGAGGAAAGTAAGATGAAGCAGGTTTTCCTCACCTCTTCAGTTTTTATGTAGCAATCTTCTGATACAGAAGAAGTTTTAAACTATGTAGATATTAAATACCTAGCTATTTAACAAATAGAACTTATAAATCCTTTAATGACTTGGATTTCTGACATTACCAAGCAAACAGAAGCATCAAGACACCAGAAAACACACTTTTCCCAGCATAATTATTGTAGACAAAAAAATTACCATTTCATTTGTGACAGGAAGCCTTCTACGCAGAAGACAGGTTACTACTTCAACTATGGCATCGTGCAATTTAGGAAATCTCAGTAATTCCTAAAAAAATATAATAAAATAATTCATTGATGAGGTTTTTCCAGAATTTTTTAGGGAAATGGTGGGAGAAAAGTCCAGTAATTCGGAGCATAATTCTAAAGCATGGATTTTTACCTGTGTACTGTAATTACTACAATGCTGGATAATCCTCTGCATTTCTTCATGAACCAGCTCCACGCACCGCAAGCTTGGTTCTTCTAAACGTTTGATTTGCCTCTTCACCAATAATTCAAATGAAACTTCAGGAACAAACAAGGCAGGACGAGGACCCTAGTTAAAAAGGAAGGGAAAAAAAAGTTGAATTGTGTATGAAAATAATACACATTTTTAAGTAGTATCTGATGAAGGCCGGAATAGATCAGGCCACAAAAGAACATTCAGAACAGGTCTTGAGTGAAATGTTACAAGAATATTAAAAAATAAAAGCTATAAAGTTATTACCTTTAAGATAAACTCTGTATCAAATAATAAGTAACCAGTTTCCTTATAAAGTGTTCAAAGATTTCTACTTAATGTCACTCTAGGCTTAGTACTATGAACAATTTCTTTCAGTTTTGTGGATCCAAGTGTAAATGAAATTTATTAGAAAGGCAAGATTCTCTTCCTGACTTCAGAAAGAAAGGCTACCATTACTTATTTGACAGTCCTGCACATACAATTCATATTCTAAGGTAGGTAGGGTTTTTGTTAAGTATAATCGTAACACAGCATCACCCATTTGAGCACAATTTAATTTATGACCATACACAAAACATGTTTAACCTGAAATTTCCTTTTTTTTTTCCTTGTTTTTAAATTAAATTCACTTCAGAAGCACAAAGATGTGACATATCACATAAACCCAAGACATCTCTCCTGTTGCTATGTGCTATTACGTTCACAGAAGGATAAGAGCATGCACAGTGCTCATTGATGTAGGGTAACTTATATACTCCAAGTAATTATTGACCATAAAGAAATGTGACTGTCTATACTCAACAGAACACAGTACAAAAGCAGGCTTACATGTCTGACATCCAAAGTCAAGTTCTATTCCATAAACTGCAAAATTTAGAAGCGAACTTAATCTGCTCATTTGTAGCAATACCAATTCCAATAATCGCAAGAAACCAAATCTGGCCTGTAAACAGTGAACCATTAAAGAGCTGTATTCCTTATACGGAATTAAAATATCCAAGTATTTCCTAGCCAGTACATCTCAGAAAGTCTTCATAGTTTAAACAGAAGTACTTAACGGAAAATAAATGCAGAGCCAGTCTCCCATCACCATTTCTGTAATATATAATAGCTCCAGCAAAGCATTGCCAAAGCTGAGCTTTATTTCAGCCTGTAAATAACAGTAATAAGATGCAAACATTCACCTTAAACTCATCCATGTACAATAACAGCTGTAAATTTGGATATTGTCAATTTTTCTATTTAAAATACCAAAACGTAGGACTCTGCTTCTTCACATTAACTCGTTCAGCTGAGAGCATTAATACACAGGACTGAAAGAGCACAAATTTGTTGAAACTTTATCTTCAAATCCAACATATAGCAGCAACACTTAGAAATACAGAAGCATACTCACAGTAGCATTTCTAATGGCAGTCAGAATATCAATAGTGTTAAGGCCACCCAGTGGGTCAACAGATTCTAAAGTTCTTCCAAAAGTCTCATGAAAAATGTAGCAGATTCTGGCTCCACCACACCTGAAAGAATAAAGTAACAGCTGAAGTAGTGAACAAGAAAAAAGCTCTCATTGCAAGCATTTTTTTAGGTATTTGGATTAAAACATTTTTGAGTTTGTTGCGCCCTAGTGCAGTACAACTGCAAAGTCAAGTCAGCAAAGGCCACTCTGTCAATCTAATTGTTCAGTCAACATTCTAGAAACCCATTTGGTACTTACAGCTCTGAAGTCTCTATGTATTTTGCTGTTCCTTCAATGGTGTTACAATATTCTGTGGCAAATTTGGTAATAAGCTGCAATAAGGTGGCACTTTTGTCCTCCACAGGCTCTCCATAGCTGTTTAGTAAAGACTGGTACTGAGCAGCTAAAACATTGATTCTGGTTTTCAGTTCTGGCAAACAATCCCTGATATGATGCATCAGTAGTCTAAAAAGGAGAAAACAACATCTCATGAGAAGGGTAGAAGTTTCAGCTTTATCACCTCCATTAAAATAGAGAAGAGACAGAAAATAATCATCAAAGGAAAACATTTACTTAGAAAAGCTACAGTAAGTTTAGAAAGTGATTTTGGAACCAACCACAGATAGGGAAGGTAAAAATAACTGTTTACACCTATTTCTAACACACCAATATATATCTTAGTATCTTTAAAAGCACAGACTTATTTTATTTTACATAACATGTAATACCTGTTCAGTGTTCTAGCAAGATACTTGGTTCCATTTCGATTGGCTAAGGAAGGATACTTCTTTTGAAGAAAACCATACTCATCACGAATGGAATCAGCTACACTCTTCTTATTGTTAATATCCAACTGACTCCTGAAAGGCAAAGTTACATAGATGTAAAAAAAAAAAAAAAAAAAATTAAAATTACACCAGGACATCTAACACTTGGCTTCTGCTTTACACACATAACTTACCGTCTTTAGACAATAAAGGATTTTTTTCCATGCAGCATAATCAACAAATCAGTATGAGTAGCAGCTATGTACAAACTAAGTAACACCAAAACTACATGAGATTTAGCCTAGATGATGCAAAGACAATAAAGCCAGCAGTACTACAGCCACATGCAGTTAGCACTAATACATACAAGATCTGTAGTGTATCAGTGCTAATGCAAACAGTTGACCAGAAGCATCCCTGAAGCTAAAAAAAAAAAGTCAACAGCAGAAAGAAGTGACACTACAGTTGTTTTAAAAGTGTCCCCACTCCTTTCCAAAATAGCAAGTGGTTTAGTGGAAGAAGAGAGAGGCTTTTCAGAAGTGAGCAACAAGCTTCTCACTTGCTTATTCAGAAGTGTATTTCAACAGCAAGCCACCATACTCTTTAAAACTGTATTCAAAGCAAAAGCTTTACTTCACATCAACACAGTTTTATAAAGAGCATTCAATGTGCCCAGACAGACCTGTTCACTACTCCAATGATGCCAAGTTTGACTGGAATCACTCTTCCCAAGAGTACATCCATAGCATCAGTACCAGCATCCATGAGATCCAGCTTTGTGATAACAGCAAGGGTTCTTCGACCTACCAAAAGGAAAATTCACTCACAGGGATGTTTTGTCTTGATCAGAGTAGCTAAAACTCATAATTCAAAAAGTTCCTCATACAGCAGCATATATTTTTATTATACGAATCAAAGACTAGCCCAAGAATGTGTGGTATTAGTCTAGCTGGAACCCTTTATTAACAGGAGTATAAGAAAGTGTTTGGCAGGTATTGCTCACCACACAGATCTTCTTAAAGAAAAAGGTTTAGGTACCATGCAGTTTGAAATTATAGTCATCACTGCCTACAACAGCTGTGACAGTTTCAGGACCCAAGAACCTACTGATTTCCCTGAGGCACTGGTTTATTTTTTAGACTCAAAAAGTGCAAGTTAGAGAGTCTACTTACTTTGGTAATTCAAGTTCTCATTAGATACCATTACTCCTGCAACAGGAGCTGCCACTCCAGACACTTAAGGTTCAGAATTTTGGGAAGTGATTCAAAACTCACAGCTGATCGTTTTTACAGGAGTAAATTAAAAAGGAAAAGGTCTGCTGCCTCAAACCAGAACAATTTAACTGAGAAGACTGCCAGAAGAGGTTCTCCCTCAAGATGGCCTGCTTACCATCTGGATCCACTTCTCGTGCAATTTTAAGTGCTTCTGAGGTGGCCATGTCTGTGTTAGCAGCTGTGACCGCCAGAATAATTGAATTTGGGTTACTGATGAATTGAAGGATTAGTTCTCTTATCTGAAGTTCAATGTCCTTAGGCTGATCACCAACAGGCACCTTGAGAAAAAAAGAAAGAAAAAGAAATGGTCAAAAGTGTGTATTTAGACCTGTGTGAGACCACTCATTGAAAGTCCATAGCCTAAACCACAATACAAAGTTTACCAGTCCTTTACTTCACCTATTCACAAACAAACAGGTGTTAGGGTTTTGACAATGAAAGGGAGTATCTTGAAAGGTATAAAAATCAAAACCACTACTATAGAAGTATGAATTAACTGAGTTTATTTGATGCTGTCGTCAAAAAAACTTGGTATCCAAGAACCACCTGCACAACTGGCAGAGTGAAGTGTGTATGTGTGCCTAGGCAGAGAAAGAAATCATCTTTGCACCACAGAAAATCATTCAGTATAAAAACAGAACATTTCTCCTAGTGTAGCCCCACATTATCCAGCTCCTTACGCAAAATATGTAGAGCAACTTCTGGAGAAGCAATAGGGAAAACATTTGCAAGCATTTCAACTATTCATCTATCTGCAGGTACAACTCTGAAACTTCAAATGCTACCTCTTCTGTTACAAAGAAGATGCTGGCAATACAACACTTGTAATCTCTCGGTTGTATATAGAAAGAAGAATTTAAGCCAATCTACTTCTTACAAACAGCAAAGAGCGCCAGAAACCCAAGTCTTAAACAAGAGATGGCGACATCTCAAATTTATGTAACTTGACTAGTCAACTTGAGGAAAGCTGCTTTATCTAACAATGCAAAACAATGTCAAAGAGTAAATAGACTACAAGTTTCAAAATACCCTGTTCACCCTGAGTCAGAAGAACAGCACTCTTCATCTTACCTTTGTCATTCCAGGTAAATCCACAAGAGTCAGATTTACAACATTGGATGAAAAAATCTTAAGATGAATTGGTTCAGGACTGATGCCCTGGAAATGTATTAATAATAAACATTAATTCTAATAGTGGGCTATTTAAATGCACCTTTTAGAAAAGCAAAAGTTGCAGTTTCATACAAGAAAAACTTTCTTTCATCATACACCTTACAATTACACGGAGGAAAAAAGTCTGTTACTTCTGTCAAGCGATTCCTTTGTCTTTGGAAGTAGCCCAATTTTCCTCCTCAATATAATGCATAAAAGCTTTCATATTTCATATATAGATATGCAATAACAGAGCAGTCATTTTTATGATCACACAAAACCATGCATGTGGGAAAATGGAAATAAGTTAAACTTGAAGGCTTTGTTTTCCCCCACTATTATTAAAGAAGCTTTTAAGTAAAGCAACAGCAATTCTCTGCATTTTCTTTTTCCTGAAGTCATTTATCTCAAGAAAGCAATGAAAAAAAATCTCAAGATAGCAAACAGCCATACTGTGTTCCTCATTAGAACATTTCAATGCTTTTCACTTCTAGCCACAAAAATTATTTAAGAAAGGTTTAAGCAGCAAAACAATCTATAGCAAGATAAAGATGGAGAATGCAACAGTTACCTTATTATTTCCTGAAATCCTCTCTGTTTCATTTTCTATTTCCTGACGAATTTCATCAAAATCTGTATAGATCTGAAGTAGACAAGAAAAAAAATTGTTTAAAAATCAAAGACAGCATCTACTTACCTAACTGTAAAATAATGTCCTCCAAGAGACAGTGAAAAACTCCATAACTAAGTACACAGAACCAAGAATGACTATCAGGCTTTAAGCTAATGCTCACATCAATCATTAGTGCTATAAATTACAGAAATTGGAATCCTGGTATTTAATCTGTTGATACTGTGAGATGGCAGATAATAGCATTTATTACCGTATGTCAGGCAAACCTTTGAAATTAATAAGCAACATATAACTTGAAACTTCTCATTCTGAAGAGGATGAAGAAGCATAGTTTCATTTTAAAATTTACCCACGCCTGTCAAAACTGTTCTCTTTCCACCAATCCAACATAAATTAGCTTAGAGATACCCTTTCAAAGGTTCCCTCTGCATTCCTCTCTAGATTTCCTTAAATTTATAGCACTGTCTAGAGGGTTAGGAAATCAGTTTGAAGTAATAAACACTTAAATGATTCATCTGCCAACAAAAAAAATACAACTTTGATCAAAGAATCCTAGGACGTAGGTCATCTCAATATCTGCTTCTCTCCCTTGATAGTAGAAAGGAGGCCTTTCCTATTCACAGCTTTCTAAAATCTCTGATGTAGCCTTTTTTTCAATGGAATGAAATGAGTTATGGTTATATACTTCCTTGTCATTGCAATATCCATTCTAAACTTGTCAATTTACAAAAAAAAGAAAAAAACCGAGTACAGGAATGATTAAGACAAAGAACTCAGCCAAATCAATGACCCACACAATAAATAACAATCAATAAACTTCCTGTCTTGAATTTAAAAGACTGTTCTCAGAAATCTTCTCATAAAAAAAAACAAAACCCTGAAAATCCTCAACAGTCTGGCATATAGTATATCAGGCAGAATAATCACCTTTTTGGGAAAGTCAAGGGAAGAGATATAGCATTAAGTATACATATGGAAGGATATTTATGACACTGCTCAGCGTAAACATACCTTATTTTTGGTGTGAAGAAATTTACCCCACTCTTCAGCATCTATCTCTGAAAACAAAGAATTGATAAATGAGGAAGAGGAAGCAGATGTTTTAATGATGTTTTTCCAAAAGTCTCTATTGAAAACTAAAATAGGATTTTTTTTTTTTTTTCAAGCAGCTCAAGAAAAATTAATCTGCTTTTTACATTTAGATATTAAATACTTCAGGACAAATATATTTATGATTCTGCTCTAATTCAAACACTGCCATCTCCTTAGTCTTTCCCTTACAGAAGGTCTACCTTCCTAATTATGACTGAGCCAATCAGATATTCTACCACTTTTCAGAAATGGTCAAGTGCATTACATCTCAGTTTGCAAAAGAAAACAAAAGAATTATTAGAGGTACTTAAAAAAAAACCAAACTGAAAACAAACCCAGCTTTTAGCATATTTTCTTTCACCATGCAGTGTGATCAAATTACAGCTGAAATAAAAGGTTAGAAAACCCTGTAGAATGATAACCAAGCAAACAGAAAAAATGTAAGAATTCTGCATAACAATGAAGTCTTAGGAGAGTATGTCTTTTCCCAAATTTGTCAAAGGTCAAATGTCTTAAGCCTTGCCAGTCATAACTGAAATACTTGAGAGCTACTCAAGAGTGGTCAAAGAAACAGCAAAGGAGGTTTTGCCAATTCCTGCAGGCAGGAGCTTGAATCATATAGCGAGATACTCAATACTTTCACAACTGGGTTTCTGAGTATTAGTGATAAGCTTTAGTTCAAATTGTGAAACTGTCATAATTTTCTCTCTATTCCTTGATATAGAAACTTGCTCTAGAGGAATATGCTACAAGAAATCTGGCTATTTATCAAGCACACTGCTTACCTACAATCAAGCCATCTTGATATCAAGACATTTTTTTCTACTCAAGTTCAATTTCAAGATATTGATGAACCAATACTTTTTTTTTTTTTATTTGGGAATTAAAAGTGCAGAAAATTCTATGAAGCAGCAACAGCGCAAAAGAAAAGCAAAAATCTTGCTCTAATGCAACAAGGTCAAAAAACTAAAAATCAACCATATCACAAAACTTAGCAAAATAATCAATCCACACAGTAGCAAAGTGTAAAAGTGTAATCAACAATGAAGTGGCATGAAATGTATGTGGTTTAGTGTATAAGCATGCACTCTATGCATAGGGAGAAAAGGCAAGTGGATAAAGGCAACCTTTAGAAAGGTGTCTTGCATTTTTCCATGTAGCAGGGTCTGCAGTTAAAGAGAAACAGCATTGAACGTTTAAATTTTTTTCCACCATATTTAGCACTGCATTTTATTAACTTTCAGTACCAGATTCTATTACAAAGATCACAAATGCATTTAGAGAGATGTGCATGCTATTCTACTATTGATGAAAATGTTTAACATATTAACAATATGCACAGAAATAAGATTTAAACACTGATGCATGTTTATCAGATACTCTATACATTAAAGTTTACTTAATAACAACTTTATTATTGCTGTTCACCTAATTCTAACTGGTCACAGCTTTCTATCCAAGTATAGAAAGCAGCACCATTATACTACTCAAAGCTGAATTTCCTTGGCAAAATATGTTTCTCATCATTTACTCATGGCAAGAATGAGAAAGAGTAAGGAATGGAAAGTAAAAAAAATGTTTTTAAATGTCACTGTAAGTAATATTACCACTTGGGGATAAAATAAAATCTTGAGGTTTTGCACCAATCTTTCTAACACTCAGCTAAAAACCCAAACAAACCAACAAAAAAAAAGGGAGTCCTGGTATTAGCTACTGCTCTTCTTCAAGATCTTGTAATGACAGGACAAGGGGCAATGGGTTTAAACTGGCAGAGGGGAGATTTAAACTGTATGTTAGGAGGAAGTTCTTTGCAGTGAGGGTGGTGAGACACTGGCACAGGTTGCCCAGGGAGGTTGTGGCTGCTCCCTCCCTGGAGGTGTTCAAGGCCAGGTTGGAGGAGGCCTTGAGTGCCCTGTACTAGTGGGAGGTGTCCCTGCCTATGGCAGGGGGTTGGAACTAGATGATCCTTGATGATCCTTCCACCCTTACCATTCTATGATTCTATGATTCTCAACTTTGAACTGTCTCGAACTATTTCCTGAAATCTCATCCAAAAAAAGCCCACTTTTTTTTGAAGGGTTGAGGAGTTAACAACTCTGTTTTTATGCAATGCCAGTACATCACCATGGAAGTGCAGAAATCAAAACAAACTGGAGAACACATTTCTGGCCTGAGTCCATTTGGCAAACAGGAAGGTCTGGAAAGCCAAAATTATTTTAATGTCTTGCTCATCTAGGTACGTCAAAGGTTTGTCATCAATGAAAATATGATTTACATAGTCTGGATCCATTGAATAAAAAAATAATTACAAAAAAACCCTACATTTATCTTTGTTTTTAACTTGTTAGTATCTATGGATCAATGGAGACTGGAATTTTTTTAAGGTTTAACCAACAATAACTTTTCCTTACTATACTTAATCCAAAAAAAGCCATGAAAAATGGCTTAGTCTTTGTCTTAGCCTTGGTGCACATAAAAAAGAAGGACATAAAAACAGTTAAGGAATAAATCTCTGGAGGTGTATCAGAAAAAAAGGCTTTAGAAATACAGCAGGAAAACTGTTCTCCCACTTCTCTGAGGAAGTCTGCACTGACACTTTAATATTTGAGAAACACTTCCCAGGAGCTCTAATCTAATGCAAAGAGTTTTTTTAGGAAAGGAGGAAGTATTTGCATTACTCAAAATGAAGAATGCTCAAGGTAAGGAAAAAAGTATTTTAATTAGCCAACATTCAACAGTCCAATGTTCTGGTTTACTTGAAGCACATTTTTATGTGCTTCACTGGTACATCAGTCTTCCCCTGGTTATGTTACTTTCTGGAAGTTTTTCAGGTCAGGCAAAACTTTCAGGAAACTTAATCACCTGATTAGATTCAAGATTGAATGCCAGATAAAAGCATGCAGAAATGATGTTTTGGCCATTATAAAATTAAGTATTACCGATCATAAAAAAAAAAAAAAAATTTAAAACAGCAGCCACTAAGAAGAAACAGATCCTACCTTTCCAAAAAAACATCTCCTGAATAAAGCAACAGTCTATTTGCTTTTCTGACTTTGCATATCTTGGAACGAGACCCAAAAACTTTAATTAATATACTGGAAAACCAGACATGACTACAGTAATTTTCTTAGGACTGTCCTACAAGCTCTTTCTTGTTACCTCCTATATTGCAATACTCCTTTATGAAGCTCAAAAAGCATACAGTGCTAACCAATTTCAGTAATCCAGGTACCTCTTCTCCTGTCCTAAAG
Source organism: Ramphastos sulfuratus (assembly GCA_013399055.1). Lineage (NCBI taxonomy): Eukaryota > Metazoa > Chordata > Aves > Piciformes > Ramphastidae > Ramphastos > Ramphastos sulfuratus. The sequence continues at coordinate 22,154 of WBNM01039613.1, read as the reverse complement.
CAGTAGAAATGTTTTTCACATACAACAGGACCAGAAAGAAGCTGATTAAAGTTATAAAAGGCTGCCACCATAAGCAATTTCTTGTAGCATGACAACAAGAAGGTCCCAAATACTAAAAAAGACATTTGCAAAGCATGAAGAATCACACTCCTTTTCTTAGCTATTTCCCATACAGCTTTTGGACTCAGATGACTACCACCTGAACTCTATTTTTCCATCCCATTACCTTACTCTTCCTAAGTCTCTTCCTCTAAATAGAAATAAAATAAATTCAATTTGGGAAAAAAAGTGCACATCTTCCAATCCCTTCTGTATGTTGTACTACCCTTTCCATCCTTGACTCTTAACTAGATGGCAAGTTCTTTTGAGTGAAAGCTTTTTCTCTTATGCTTCTACAAACCTAAGTACAATGAAGAGGTCCGCATTGCTTGGGATCTTACAGGTAAGAGATTCCTGTTTTAAATAGAGAGCAAAAAGCTGACAGTGTGATGTAGTAAGTAACAGATCTATATTCTCCTTGTGTTCCATATCAATTCTATTTGTTTAGAATTTGGATTATGTTCAGCTTCCCATCTTGGGAAAAAAAATCCTCAATGAGCATGTACTAATTGATGATTTGTATGCTCCTTCTTCTTTTCCATTTGCTAACAAAGGGATAAGCTACCAGAATTGGTCTTAGCTATTTGACCAATATAACAATTCATGAGGCCAGGCCCAGTTCTCTCATTAATGCAGTTTCTTTTGCAATTTGTAAGAGAACACCACAGTGTAGTGTCACCGCATCAAACACACTATATGTGCTGAAACACTGGAGGATAACAACAATAAAAGCATAATGAGAACATTTTATCCACAACAAACCACACACATCTCTGTAGAATGCATGTGTCAGCCTGAAATATCATGAAGACACAGCACTTCACAGTTAATGGAAAATTCACCTCTCTACTATTTTACCTTAATTTATTGCAGTGACCACCATACAAGGAAATCGCATAGCTCATCAGTGACTTTGAGGGACAGTGGAAACGATCTTCCATATTGCACGTCAGAAAACTTTTAAGATAGTTCAAGTGTCTATCTGCAATTCTTTCTCAACAATCTTTCCCAATGTGCTCAAGAATCAATTTTTTCTTTACATTAAAAAATGCAAAAATTCAACAAACATCAGAGTAACCAAATAGCCTAAATTGCTATGAACTGATATTCTTTGGCAGCTCATGTGCATCAGAAGATGCCAAGACTAAGCTATTGAGACACCATTTTTGCCCATCATGGTCATAAAGACAAGGCTTAAACAAATTGCACAGCAATCCAACATGCTCTGTGTTAGTAACAGGGAGGATTTCTGCATGCAAACACTCAGACATAGCTAAAATTTAAGGTCCTATGAACTCAAGACCAGTACTATGTTTTAATTGATGTATTTATATGTAATACTTCTACATATCCAGAACAAGCATTAGAATGGATAAAGGCAACAAATCACAAAACAATGAGGCAGTCGCATAAAACTCTGCACACGGAGTGTTCATTACCAGCACATTCAGAAAGCAGCATGCTGAGACTCATACTCTCCTCTCCAATATTCAATATGTAAAGAAGAAATCACTCATCTGGAGTATATTCTTTTCTGCAGGACTATGGATAANCTGATACTGTGATAACCCTATCTCAATACCCACGTCCTAGCAAACAAAAATGACCTGTAATAGTATAATGACTTATTACAGTATCAGACAGCAATGCCAGGATAAAAAGTGGCCATCTTTTTGTCTTTCCAAGCTACTTGATTCCATCTTCTCATATGTAACACCACAATATGTACTTATGTTAAACCAGATCAGCAACAAAACCATTTAGACCTTGATTTGTCTGAAATTTGGAGGAAAAGCAGCATTTCAAATGGAACTGGCAAGTCATACAGTTTTTTTGTTCTCCCCAAACAAGCCCATCTTTCTCTCTAAGAAACATCAAGAAGAGGTCACAGCACATGCATCTTGCATACAGATTTTTCCCCAAAAGATCTAAATGGTCCCAACATCCTTACGCGATAATATCATTGACACATTCAAAATTTAAAATCTGAATCCTCAGATCAAATGCAACCTAAACCAGAAAAGCTCTTCCTTGACTCAGAAAGCTCCAATTACAAAAGCATCCTTTATACCTGTAAAGTTGTAGAGAGACCAAAATCATCTCTCATCCCACAATGCAGAATTAAAGCATACTGAAAAAATACTAGAAGTTATAACTCCGCACATTCCAAGTAACATAAAGCCACATTTAAAGAGACAAAGTGTGCCATTTCTAAAAGGTTGCCCAGAGACTCCCTGAATTACCCATCTTTGGAATTTTTCAAGACACAGCTGGGAAAAAAAACACAATGTGAGGAACAAAGTCAAATTTGCCCTTTTTTTTGAGCAGAAGGTTGGACTACAGACCAGCTAAGATTAATTCCAACCTGAATTGTTGTACAATCTCCTACAATCCAGGTCACTCTGAACTGAACACTAAAAGTCCTTCATTGTTATGAATCTGAATCCTGCCTAGTCTGTGCTTGCAGCAATACTGAAAATTGGAGCTTAAACCTTTTCCACTGCACAATACTAGTAATTGTTCTTTAGAAACAAAGGTTATGAATATTACATGCAGATAAATACTGTAAAGAATTTAACTTATTATTGCTAGAAATATTTTTTTTTAATTGAACACAGTAACTATAGCTATCAAATGCCTAAATACTTTCACTGTCTAAAACAAAAAACTAATATATGTCTTGCTATCAGAAGGTGGATATGATCCTGCTGCTCTTTCATAAGATGGAGAGCACTAGTTAGTACAGAATGAGTGCGTAAACTCCCAAGTGACAACTGAGATTACTTTCTTGATCTGCAGAAGGGTAATACACAAACACTACAGAGGACCAAGCTTCAAATTAGACAGCTTTGGAACATCTAGAGTTCTTTTGGTGAGCTTGGAAATCACTTAGGGCAGCCCAGTAAGGCACCATCTGTAAGCTACAGAACATGTCCATTAAATTCTTTTTGCACCTATTGCAAGTTTGCTTTCTCTCTCTCCACTCTATTCCAAACTTATCTATTTCCTAACCTTCTAAAATTTCATGTTCTCATCCTCTTTAGGAAAAGTCTTACTTATGAAGCAAATGAGGATGTGAAGAGAACCATAAGAAAACCATGTTCTTTAGACAATCTTTAGACAATCGTTGTAACTGAAAAGCTTTCTTTGGCCTGCTTTTCTCATAACTGTTTCCTAAGAACAAACAGGAAAGTAAAACGTTAACGATATTTTGAACATCCGAAAGATTTTTACTTCATGATATTTGCTACATGGACAGAACAGATGTGACAACGGCTGTGTTTTCTTTGAAATAAATTGCAAAAAGCATACTCAAGTTTTGAGATTACAACTGATTTTTCAGTCAATAAAATTAAAAGTCTTTTCTCTCTTTTACTAGGCAAAACACAGTCTTGGATTACACTTACCATTTTCATCTCCAGCTGTTTTCCGACCATCCTCTGGGGAAACGTGCACCAGCTGCAGAATAAGGGGTCTCCGGGTGACAACTCCGGTACCTCTTGGGAGCAGATCCCTCCCCACAAGACTTTCCAACACAGAACTCTTTCCACTGCTCTGAAAATTGGAATACAGCTACATGATTTTCTTAAACATAAAAAAAGCTGTAAGATTTTAGTTTTAGTTTGCTTTCATCACTTCTGTAAACAATGCTCTACTCCGCAATACAGTATACAAATGAGCAGCTGATGGACTTGCTGGAGCACCTCTGCTATGAGGACAGACTGAAAGAGCTGGGACTGTTCAGTCTGGCGGAGGAGGCTCCGAGGCGACATTCTTGTGGCCTTCCAGAATCTGAAGGGGGCTACAAAAAAGATGGGGAGGGACTTTTTATGATATCAGGTAGTGACAGGACTAGGGGGAATGGAGCAAAGCTGGAGGTGGGGAGATTCAGACTGGAGGTGAGGAGAAAGTTCTTGAGCATGAGTGGTGAGAGCCTGGCATGGGTTCCCCAGGTAGGTGGTTGAGGCCTTATCCCTGGAGGTGTTTAAGGCTAGGCTGGATGAGGCTCTGGCCAGCCTGATACAGCATAGGGTGTCCCTGCCCATGGCAGAGGAGTTGGAACTAGATGATCCTTGTGGTCCCTTCCAACCCTAACTGATTCTATGATTCTAAGCCTACTTGGGATACTTAAAAATCCACATAGATAGATGCATTTTTCTATCTCTTAAGGCTAACACATAGTTATGATACTTTGCATAATATCCTATTTAACATTTTCTATCCCAAATATTAATCTCTCCAGAAACAGTTTTGGAAAAGAAAAAAATATTTTTCTTCAAACTGCTTAGAAGGACATAGTAGAAGACATTGAATTTCCCTTTTTTAGCACCTTGCAGTAACACCTCATTTCTAGACTAAGGAATTTAACCTTCTGTTTGTACTAACATGCACTAGCCATGTTAATACTAACTGCAGCATTATACAAAATTAACTATGCACACTTGAGTACATTAAACTATTACAATCTTCTACTCCTTTTGCATTAGGGGTGGTTTTGGTGTTTTGGGTTTTTTTTGTATAATGTATTACATAAGCTTCATAAGTGAAGACATAGTTTTATACTCCAAACATTGTTTTAGACTCTCTCCCATTCTCTGTGTCAAGTATTTAACAACTGAATTGACTGCAAACATTTGTCTACGCAATAACTGTAAGGAGCTGAAAATACTTAGACTGAAATTACAAATACACTTTGAGAGTCTACATTTAAAATATTCTCCTGCAACACTTCTGTATAAAATGTGGAACTAGGCTATGTGGTCAAATGAGCAGCTGTTACCACGCAGATTTTAAGAGCGAGTCAAGACTACTACCATGTTAAAACTAACATAAACAATAGATATAGACATGTCAACATAATACTTTGAAAGTCTGACTGGTAAGATTTTGTCTTTTCAATACAACTGTATTAAATTCTTCCCATTTTCAGCAGCTGGGAAGTCACCATGGGCATGCCATGAGAAAACCTGCTCTGACAACCATTGCCCTCAGCTAGGAAATGATTCCATAGTGATGCTACTATAATTCTTCCAAACAATTCTCTTAAGGAAAAAAAAACAACCAACAAACAAACAAACCAACAAACCACCCAACAACAAAAACCCCAACAGATGCTTCTGGCAGTTACAATGTGCATTACTGCTACAGAATCTCAATTCAGTTTACCAGTTATGAGTACATAATCTAGCATAACATTTAAATAAAAGCAACACTGAAAATATTTCAAATATCATATATTTAGTGACATCTTATGTGACTTTTCTAAAAACAGCAGAGATCCAGCAGCACAGCACTATTACAGAGCACATTTCTATTAGTGCAGCAAGACCAGACAGGAACCTATTACATGAGAGCATTAGAACCTATTAAAAATAGGACTTGTGTGTAGAAGAACAAAATAAATATTAAAATACAAGGTCAAACCCCCAGAAAGCTTGAGCGGTGACAACAAATGCAAGTTTTCTTTTCTTCTAACACTTTACTTTATATCTGGGCTTTATGGCAGAGAAAAATGTTATTCCATCCAGACTGTCATTTGACTCAATAGGTGACTAACCAACCAACACAGACTATGCATATTTTTTCCAAGTAAATCTGAGTCAAATTTGACAATGGTGAGACCAGTTGTCCAGAAAAAGTAGGGAGAAGGACAAGGTCACAGGAACAGAAAGAAAGATTTTTTTGCTTCAAAAGGCTGCCCAAGAAAGTAACTAATAATTTTTCTCTTCAGCTGACCTCCTCCAATCTACTTTGGGTACCTCCCATGAAAGAAGCTTATTGGAGGACGTTGGGCAGTGAAATCTTACAAAAAGATAACAACCTGGCTAAAGCACAAACCAGCTCTGGAAATCTCTCTGAAGAATTACTGATATTACAGAATGTGAAAAAAAAAAAATGTATCTCAGAGTGACAAAGAACAAACCACTCGACAAGTTTCATAATTCAAAATAAGTGGAATGCATGCTCAAAAAGATGAGCCATGATAAAGGAGGATCAAATGCACTGAGAAAAAAAATCAAACACACACACACACACAGAGTAGTAACAAAACCACTAGAGTTTCATTTACTAGAAATGCTTTTAGCAACTCTTGAGCAAGATTTGTTATACATGTGTAGAATGGTCACAAAGTTTCAAAGGGCTGGAATTGAGATAGATGAAGTGACTTCTCTTGAACATGTAATCCGAGAAGGAGTAACAATAACTAACTAAAGTCCTTACCAAGAATTTCATCAAAGCAAGAAGCCAAAATCCATGGGACAAGCTGCTGCACACTATTGCTCACTGCTTGGTTTTACAGAAAGACAAGATTGTTGGAAGAAACTATGTACGGAACTAAACCACCATGGCCTACACCACTCCCATAGTTATTTTGGAATGTAGAAGGAACAATCTGGATCTCTCATAAATGTGAAGTAATGCAATAGATGAGATACTACAGTATTCTGCACATTAGGAAATCTGTTTCAAATTGCATTAGGTTCCCTTATTAAAGCAATCTGGTTTTGGAACGTAATACAGTATCTAATGACACACTCCTTAATGTGGGCCCCACGCACATCCATTACCAAGAACTATCTGGGAACACAGTAAGGAAAGCAGTGAACACAAAGCTGATCATTTTCTGCCAGTGGGATAAAGTGGTAGACATGGGCCTGTTCAGAACACAAATTCAGTTCCATCAGTCCTTCACATAGCAGATGCAGAATGAGACTAACACTGATGACCAAGGTGTACCACTTACTTTTTAGGAATAAGCTGTAGCAGCGTAATGCTTGTTTTGGTATCTCATTGGAATGCTTGTCATGATTTTAAGCACAGACTGATATCCATAAAGTCATTTCATGATAGGTCAAGAAAAACAACAAATTCTAACCTTTTGTGACACATCAGGTGGACCTTAATGCCTGATCCTATGACTTTTTCAGTTGTACACCAGTAAACATTTGAGAATCACAGAAACAAGGAAACACAGTATGTTAGGAGTTGGAGGGTACCTACAGAGATCATTGAGTCCAATCTTACTGCCAAAGCAGGAACACCTAAGGCAGGCCACACAAGAATGTATCCAGGTGGGTTCTGAAAGTCTCCAGGGGAGGAAACTCCACAACCTCTCTGGGCAGCCTGTTCCAGTGCTCCATCACCCTCACTATAAAGAAGTATCTCCTTGTGTTGAGGTGGAACCTCCCGTGTCCTTGCTTGTACCCATTGTTCCCTGTCCTGTCACTGGCACCACCGAGAAGAGACTGGCACCTTCATGTTGACATCCCCTCTCACCACAGATATTTATAGAAGTTGGTAAGATCCCCCCTCAGCCTTCTCTTCTCAAGACTAAACAGCTCCAGTTCTCTCCGTCTTCATAGGAGAAATGTCTAAATCCCAAGTCATCCTTGTAGCTCTCTGCTGGGCTCTCTCCAGCAGATACAAGGGATTGCTAAGTATGAGATTTCTTAGGGAGATATAGTAATTCCTGAAGAACTCTCTTAAGCAAGGTACCTTCTTTGACACCTGAGGCAAAATGGTGGCAATTTTGCCATTTTTTATCATACAAGCAATATATACACATATAAGGTTTTAAAAAAAGTTCTATTACTGGGAAATGTAAAGTAACGTACTTGTTTTTTTCCACAGGAATATTACCCAGATAGGTGGTTTGAAAAGAAGTTCTTTGCTGTAGCTATCCTGGAAGACTTCAGCACGCTAGAGGCAAAGAGCAGCAAGATTCTTTTCTTTCCTGGTTTTGCAGACACAAATTATTCTGAATAAAAAGGTCAGCACACATTCAATTTCAGAGCAGTTCCACAAGGCAACTGCTTTGATTGGAATAGCTATTGTGGCAAAATTTTCATATGTGAACTAGGGTCACTCCATGCTAGGTTGGTTCTAAACAGCTAAAATTTAGAAATGTATTTACTGCTTAGAAGAGAATTTTGAAATTATAAGCAGGCCTCATGAATTACTACGAGACATTCTTTGAAAAAAAATTGTACTTCTAGGAAGATGCAGAAGAGCTAACAGGCTGGTCTCAACTTGATAAAGCAGTGAAATGAGCATAATGCACCATGTGCTGTTGCAAAATACATTTTTTTCTGTGAAAGATCTTGTCTGGATTACAAGACTGTTGTTTCTGTGGGCCATTCCCCATTCACTGGAATAGAGAGCTTTTCTGAATCAGTCTGGAAGCCCCAAGATGTGCCTCCACAGAAGATAATATGTACAAGTAGTAAGGAGAGCCAGAATTTTCACAGCTCAGTAAAAATTCTTCAGGAATGCTATACTTACACTATATCTAAATCTAGAAATACACCAAACAGAGGATTTGTAGGTCTATTCTTTCTCAATACATCAATTCTCAAAGTCCTCCAGTAAGAAAAAAATGCCTCATGTAAATAGAAATGCCAAATACAGAACTTCTCTAAGTTAGATCATGGAACTGGGGTATTTAACACCCACATTTCAAAGCTATATAGACTAACTTTACATAATACTGCTTATACTATATTCATTACTTTTTTTCAGTAAAATGAAATCAAAATCAAGCCAACTTGTATCTTCAGATTTTAAAAGTTCTAAACCCCCAATAGTGGCTGCCATTTTTTGACTTGTTTTAATTGAAGCAATGGAGATCTTAACGTTCCCATTCGAATCTTCCCGCGCACTGCCATCTGTCTGAACTTCCTTGCTCAGGGTAAGATGTGTCTTAATCTGGGAGGTGCCTTTCATAGAACCATCTAAATCTGGTTTGTCTGTCTGCCTGTGTTCCTTACCTGGTGGTGGAATTGAGACTGAAAGTTAAGAGGAAGTTAGTTACCCTTCTGACTACTATATGAACAAACCTTTTCCAAGAACTATACAGCCCTTTTCTCTCCCAATTCCAAAACACAACCACCAGGGCTGTCTGTTTTAATATTCCTGCTCTTCATTTTCCTGAAAACATTTACTTTGCACTATCTCTTGTGAGCAAAATAGAAGATCCATCCATTCTAATCAAAATACAGGTTCTCTAAGAAAAATAATTGCTAATCAAAAGATGAACAGGACTCTGGCAGCATGCATACAAAACTAGTGGGGAAAAAAGCATGTCACTCAATCCACATCCTTCTACAATTGTGTTTTCTCTCCACTCTTCCACAATAACTGGGCACTTGCAAACAAAATCAGTACCTTCATTTAAAAGATGTTTGTTATTGCTTTATATTAAAAAAAATCTGTCAAGATTAAAGGCAGTAAACTTATTAAAACTTTGATTTTATTTTAATTCATATAAAGTCTGCATCTAAGAGTGAAAATGCCATCCTTACAATCAGAGAGGCCCTCAAGACTTAAAAGGTATAGCTGTTTAGAAACTGAGAGGGCCCATCTGAAAAAATAAACAGCACAAACCTAAAAGCCTGCACTACAGAACAGCAGCACCAAAACTTATGCCTGATAAATGTAAATAGCCAATTAATGTCAGCCTCACTTTGCTGCTTATCTGATACAGACACCAGAACAGTAACAGCATGATTTGACAGGAAGAAGAGATGGAAAATGGAGAACAGTTACACTCCAAACCAGATACAATGAATGTGAAGTGTCAAAACAAACAAAAAAATAAACCAAGAAGTTCACAAAACACTTGGGAAAAAAAACGAGCTCAGCCAGCATAGCCAGTACTGAAGCTACAGTCTACTTACATCCCCTTTTATAAATGTAGATGAAAATGTAATTTTTTCCATCTGCTTGAAATCCCGGAAAAAGATCCCTGGACAAAACCCAAAAAAAGGTAAAATAAAACCAAAACGTAGGAACACACACCACCATCCCCACAAAAAATGGAGACAACAACAAAAAAACCTGACCAAACAAAAAGCCCCAAACAACCCCAAAAAATAAAAAAAAAACACAAGGAGGAAGAAAGGTCCACATGGGCTTGCTTGGTGCAAGCTGAAACTGGCTTCTTGCCAGCAGAATGTAGGATAGATTGAACAAACCAGGTAAGCTGAAATGGCTTCAATTTCTTCTCCCCTAAGTTTTCGTGATGGGGATAGGTCACAGAAGCTGTAGGGATCTGAAGCTAAAGATCACATGCTTTGATACAGTATCCACTAGATTCTCTTCCTCATCCTAGCAATCAAGACCACACATAAGAAGTTGAAAGCAATGGGAAGTTAAACAGGTGAATTACCATCCCAACTGTTTAGTCTAACAAAATGTATTTATTCAAATGTTCAGGCTATCTGTTTCTCAGATCAAGAAACCTTTCTCCTTGGCAATCAAAATTCATTTAACATTGAAATATGAATCATGATACTCATTCCAAACAGCAAAAATAGAAATAATGCTCATCTTGGAGCCAATCACAGAGTCTAGCAGCTCCTTCAGATGGAAATGTCCAACAGAAAAGTCTGTGTGAAATATTGTAAACTACACCTCCCCATTTGAAGTCCCAAAACAGCATTAACTGAAGACTAAGCAAAAAAAAAAAAAAAAAAAAAAA
>WBNM01039613.1:0-11558 GCA_013399055.1 Ramphastos sulfuratus | reverse complement strand
AAAAAAACAAAAAAACCCAAACCTACCACTGAAAAGTCATTTTAAAATCTCAAATTGAATTTTATTAGTTGCTTGTTTGTGTGATCTTTAATGCAAAGGAGATTTTTAATGTAAAGGAATTGTCATAAAGTGATGGCCTCCTATAAGCTACAGAAATAGTAAGTACATAATATAGCTAACCAGTGCAATGCCTCTCCTATCCAATTCAAGTACTTTATATCTATTTCATAAAGTGGCTGACAAAGTCAGTGAATCTATCTAATTCACACTGGTAAAAAACAAAGACTGATGGTTGCCTCACAATCAGTTCAACAAACCTATCTGAAGGTTCAGCAATGAGCAAGCTTTAAGCATACAGCTCACATATTTAAAGTTGTATAATGAAATACCCGATGGCAGAGTTGTCGTTATTACTGTCTTAAGTAACATGCTATCATCAAGTAACATCATACATTCAATAAACCCTGTTAATTGCAAGGGAACAAAAAAGGATCCATTAAATCCGAGTTACAGTTGTGTTTAACGTTTCATTTTCTATTCCCTAATGACTGCTGCAGTTCCGTTCACACACGTCCTCCTGCCAAAAGTTTAGGTGAAGAGCAGCATCCCATTTGAATAGATCTCAATGGGCCTGAGCTATCTTCGAGCTCAGCAGCAACATTATCAGGCTGAGACATGCATGTTTTAACTGCTAGTCAACAAAAAGTCTGGCTTCACCTCTCAGCTTCATTCCCTATCATCAGCTAAGACAAATAGGTTTAAGCAGCAGAACTTGTAGCAAGGGAAAACGATCCTCGACTACAAGATGCCGTTCTGCTACTACCTCCCTTTTAGTGAGCCCTCACTTCACAAAATAAGAAACCAACGACTAGAGATGACGGTCACGCTGAAGCAGCAGGCCCCAGAGCGGGCGGTGCCACCCACACCTCCGGTGCTGGGGGTCGACGCGGGGCCACGGGAGGGGCAGGGCTGGCCCTTCTGGCAGCCCGCGAGTGCTCCTTGGCCGCTGAAAGGGCAAAGGGGAGTGAAAGCGGTGAAGAGGCACTCCCATTGCAAATGGTGAGGAGGCAGAGGAGACCGCGGACGCAATGAAGGAGGAGGAAAGTGAAGGGGGACGTGGACACCGAAGGGCGGCCGGGACGGGCGGCCGGGTCGGGCGGCCGCTCGTCCCTGCCACCCTCCGTTAGTCGCGTCCCTCCGTGCCCTTGGCGGAGGCGACCGCGGGTCAGTAGCACCGGAGGAGCGAGGGACTCGACTTTGCCCTCACGGCGGTAAGAGCCCGCACCGCCCGCTCCCCAACCCCGGCCTGGCCTGACTCGCCGGCCCTGCCTTGCCTCACCTGTGTGCCCACCACCACGATCTGCGGCAGCTGGATGATGTCAGCCCCCACTGTGTTAAACACATCCTGCAGCTTGTTAATGACGGGGATCAGCGCCTCCATAACGGCGCGGGAGGGAGGGCAAGGGCCGGGGAAGGCGTCGGCGATGAATGGGCGCGACAGGCGACAGCACCCGTCAACCTCCCCCTCCGCCTGCCGCCATTGGCGCCGGCCCCCACGCACGGCGCGGCCCCCAGAAGGCTGTGCGTGTACCCCCGGGCGTAGCGCCACCGCCGCCGGGCATCATGGGAGTTGTAGTGCAGGGGAGAGGCCAGGGCGGGCGTGGGAGGCTGTTGCTATTTGTCACTCGCTGGTGCGTGCTTCCCGCTCGGAGGAGCAGAGTTTTCGCTTGGCGAACGCTTAGGGGACGGAGGGTCGGGAGACCGGACAGCTCGGTCGCTCTGGTCTTGTATTACAAACCGTGGCCAGCTTTTATTCTCTCTTTTAGTACGATAAAGCTGATCGCTGCCGGGGATCTCCAGTGGCTGTGCGGCCCGAGAGTTGACGCACCAAAGGCAGCCTGTGTGGGGAAGGCGGGTCCGGGGCGGCTGCCAGAGGCAGCTTTTAGCAAGCATCGTGGAGCGGGCACGTTGATTCGAGGCATTATGTTTTGAAAGTCCTTGAAAAGCAGGAAATAACCAAACGTGTGCCCCTGTTGCCCAGGTGCGGCAGTGCTGCTGCCTCAATACAGCAAGGAAGGGTAATGCATGGAAAGTGCTAGAACTTGACAGCATCTGGTGTCACAAAGCCAATAGAGCAGGGAAATAAAACTGCTGGAGATGAGGAAAAAGTGCGACAGACGGCTCCATGGAGACAAAAGAAGGCAAAGAAGCAGCCCTAAAACCTGAGCAGCTGAAAGCGTCTTCTCCAGTTTCAGTCAAGAACTACAATAGACCCATTTAAAACAGCTGTGTTCGTCCTGTTTGCCCTTTTTAATATATATATATTTGTGTTTTCCTCTAAATTGATTAATCTCAATCTGAAATTTTCTAACTAGGGTGCAGAATAGTAGGTTTGATTGAGAGCCTGGGAAGTGGAAAAGTGTGAGGGCTAATACTCAGCTGCATTATACAAAAAGAATGAAACCAAAGGATGACTTGTGATGTGAGATACAGCAAATAAGCTGTTTGATCTTTAAATGCCTTTCTCTTGAGTGCGTTTTCTCAAAGATAAATTATTAATATGCTAGCACTGAGTTGATTTCTGGCTTTGTCCTTTCTTGTAAACCAGCAGATTTTAAATGCTTCCAAAATTTCAACTTCTGGATGGTGTTAGAATTCACAGAAGAAATGTATTCTTACCTGTATATCTCTTCCGGAGCACTCCAAATTCCTTCCTTCTCCTCCCCCACCATGAGTTTGAATGGGGAGAAGAAGAAGGTGTGAAAACTGCTTCCCCCCACCTCCACCCTGCAGGCTTGGAGGGGGAACAGCAGAAGGTGCCTTTCCACACCTGTGTGCTGAGCTGTGTGGCAGCCCACGCTGGGACTAGGGCTGGTGGCTGGCTGGGTTTTCGCTCCCTGTATAAATTGGCAAATGGACACTTTGTCTAGAAAAGCATAAATAGAACAAGGGAGAAAGTGCAAGGTGCCTGCCTNCCTGTAAATAAATCTAAACTACTTTTGTATGTAGTTTGGGGGCAGGGCTTTCAGGAGAATAAAATAATTCTATTTTTATAATTCCTGACTCAGCCACATTAATTCCCTGCCTCCATGACAATATCTTTACACCAAAGTTTCTCATTCTTACCCAGGAAGCTTCACACTGCTTGACAAAGCACTAATATTTTGTGGTAAAAGCAAAACAATGAAACTTAGTGGGACAACTCACGTGACTGAAGGATCTCAGTGCCCAGCTATGGGCGGTTTCATAGACAAACAGAGAAGAAGAGGTGAAAGAGTCACATTAAAGAAAACTTTGAATGTATAGAAGTCGACTATGGCAATTGTGGAAGCCCTGTGGAATGCCTCTGGGTCAAGATCAGAGGGCTTGTGTACAAGGAAGGTCTGACATTTGCTGCCAGCCTCCAAACCAAGGTGATAAGGCCAACAAAGCAATGTTTGGGTCAACATAGCATGGCTTTTACAGATGATTTCAACTATCCAGGCATCTATTGAAAGAAAATACAGCAGCTCACATGTTACCCATCAAGTTCTTTGAATACATAGAGGACTACTTCCTCATACCAATATTATATGTGCCAACCAGGAATGAGGTGCTGCTGGACTTGCTACTCAAAGCCCAAGAAAACCTGCTCTGTAGCATCTCAATCAGTTAATAGCTGCAGCGATCACAATATGGTGCAGTTTGGGATCCTGCTGAACACGCCAAAGGGTAGCATTAAGACAAAGGGTTTAGATTTTTGAAGAGCAAACATCAGCTTGCTCAGAGCTCAGCTGGGGAAGCTTCCATGGAGGATAAAGGAGCTAGAGAGTAGTGGGAGTTTTTCAAGAATGGTTTGCTGGAAGCACACAAATGATCAGAGGATTGGGAAGCCTGCCATATGAGGAAAGGCTGAGAGAACTGGGTCTGTTCAGTCTTCAGAAAAAAAAAAAAAAAGGTTAAGGCTCAGGGGAGACATTTTCACCATGTTCCAGTATTTAAAGGCTTGCTGTAAAGAAGGCGGAGACTTCCTTTTCATAAGGAGTCACGTAGAAAAGACAGGGGATAATGACTACAAATTACTCTGTGGAACATCCCAATTGAACACAAGAGGAAGAATTTTCACAGTGGGAACAACCAGCCATTGGAATAATCTCCCCAGTGACATGGTAATTGGGCACTTTCAAGATTTATCTGGACAGGGTGCTGGGCCATCTTGTCTAGACTGTTTCCAAGAAAGGTTGGAACAGATGATTCTTGAGGTTCATTTCCAACCTCATATTCTGTCATTCTATAAAGATGTCAGAGAATAACAAAATATTAAGAGTTGGAAGGGACATCTAGTCCAACTCCACTGCCAAAGCAGGGACACCTAGGGCAGGGCACACAGGAGTGCATCCAGGCAAGTTTTTAAAGTCTTCAGAGAAGGAGACTCCACAATCTAATCTCTGGGCAGCCTATCCCAGTGCTCCATCACCCTCACTGTGAGGAAGTGTGTCCTTATGTTGAGGTTGAACCTCCTGTAAAATTTTGTGATGAAGGTCTTAAATGACCTTTTGGTGAGGAGTTCTTGTCATAGCTTTGCAGGCGTGATTATTCAGCATCTCCAGTGTGCTGGAGGTGATTGCTCTAAGGGATTATTAATACCAGTAAGACACTTGGCATCTGCCTCTCCATCTTCCAGAAGGATAGCAAGCATTCCCCATAGCAAATACTCTTTCTAAAGGGTTTGCTCATCACTGTCTAGCATGGAACTTTGTCTCCTTTAATCCCTGGAAGGAAAGAAGCGGGAAAAAGGAAATACAAAGGGCAAAAGCAAAGCATTCCTGTTGCACAGGAAGAGGAGCTGCTGGCACCTGAAGTAGACAGATAGTACCAGATTATTTCTCTGCGCAAATATCTTCTGCTGTTTTCATTTTGCCATACAACCTCATGGATACCATTGTGAAATGGAACAAGTGCAGCCTAGTTTATATTTTAGTTTAGACCAGAAATGGGACATCTTGGAATGAATGTAGAACTGGAAAAGAGTCAGAGAGGGACGAGAAAGATGAAGAAAGGTGTAGAACAGCTTCAGTATTAAGAACAACTAAGCAAGCTAGGAGTCTTCACTCTACAAAAGAAATGGCAAGGGGTAGGAGGATTAAAGGTCTGTAATCAGTAGCAGCCTGCAGTGGGTGAAAGAGCATCAGTTTTGTTTAATGTCCCTTCCAAAACAAGTATTTTTTGGAGCATCTGATGACAACCAGGTCAGAATAAATCCCGAGACAGTAGCCCTCATGGATGGGTTGTTGAGCTCCATCTGTCTTAAAGAATGTTGTACACAGTAAAAGTTTAGACAGCTTCAGATAGTGTTTGGACAAGTTTAAGGAGGGGAGAGAGATAAATGTACTACATGTAAATAAATATCTATGCTGGAATCAAATCTGGCTCTGCATGTTTCTAAGCTGACAATAGTTGGAAGCTGGGAAAGTATCACACAGAAGCACTGTGTGTGCTTCCCCTTTAGTCTGTTCCAATATGGCTATTCTTAGAATTTTATCATAATATTTTAAGAAGCACACAGAGAAAATAAGAGTTGCTGATCTGAGTTGAGATAACCTAGCCTGCCCAGCACAGATGTCAAAAGAACTCTCCAGGGCTGGATACCTAAATGGAGAAGTGCAGCACAGATGAAGGAAGTGAATTAATGAAGAAAAGCAAGGCAAAAATATGTGCAAGAAGATATGAGTAGGAAATACCAGAATGCGGAGCTTAACACATGACATTTCTGGCTAAAAAGTGAGAGCTGGAAAAGCCTCTGCTGTGAAGTGTTACTATGTCCTGCACCAACTTAAAAAATCCAACACTTACCTCAGCCCTGTTGAGCAGTGTGCCAAAGCAATAAACATTCTATCAAGCAATGGTCATCTGCAGCTTTCCATGGCTAGCCTACATCGTACTGAACACAAAACTCAAAGATCTGAATAAAGGCAGTAGTAGTCAGATTGATTATTTACTATAACTTAATTGACATTAGGAAGCAGGAACTGCCACAGTGAATCTGCTCTGATACCAACCTATATCAGAGTCTCATCCATAAGACAATCCAGCATCATCTCTCTGTGAAGAAATACAAAAATGCAGTAATGAGGCCTCCTGATTCCAAAACTCTCTATGACATCATTTTGATGTTGCTGTAAGATCTGAAGCAGGCAGTTTAATATTTGTTCTGGTTTATGTCACTGGAAACTGGATTGCTTTGTTTATTTAGTTGGTTTGTCCCAGCGCACGAAATTCTTGGCTCAAATGACATCCTGTACAGTATATTTCATGATCTAATTATATGTTGCACAAAAACCCAATTTGCTGTCAGTTTTAAATTTGATATCTCCTAACTTCATTATAAGCCTCCTTGGTTTTATGTTTGAAGTCAGGGAAATAAAATTTCCAGTCTTTCTTCTCCATCATATGAATTTCTTTAAGGCTTTGCTTTGTCATCGGCTTTGTTTTTTGTTCAGGCAGCTCTTTATATTGATGTACTGACAGCAGCAGTGGATAAAGTAATTTTCCATTTAATTTACAATAGACAAGGGGACCACAATCTAGCACCTCAGTAAACTGTATTTCCTTGCTATTATATTTGTCTAGAGAAAGAAACATTTGATGGCCATACCAAAATGTATAAAGCATTTAACATAGCGTTTTGCTGTCTTACTACTTTGTACCACACAAACATTGTTAGCAAAATATTTCTGCAAATTGTTCCTCAGTAACATCATTTTCTGGAACTGTGCAATACAGCAGTTTTAGGGGCCTGGCAGAACCTGATTTTTACATAAAATTTTGTGTTGACCAGAACCACCTCATCACAGATGTAACCAAAACTTTCTCGTCACACTTATAGCAGAGATCTGCACAAAGAGCCCCATTAGAAGCTGAGATAAAGAAATTCCTGGAATCCCTTGACATAAATAACCTTTATTTTGGATGTTCTAGACACATTTCCCATGCTGATCAATTCTAAACCTTGCTCTTTGTTTTTCCAGAAGAAACAGAAACCAGAGATTTCCAATCCATGGTCCAGGGATTCTGCTGAATTGGCAAAGTGAGCACTTCAGCTGGCTGTAAGAAGGTCACAGTGCTGATAGGAATCCCCACTTTACCTGTGCTGAGATCCAATCTCTGACAAAATAATCTTGGGTTAGGGGTGCAACTTTTCTGGACAGGATGATGAACTAAACAACTGACAGCCCTAACATTCTCTCACTCTACCCACAGGGAAGTTATTTACCCAAGCTCATTGAATATTTGAAGTGTCACGTAAGCTGTCAGAAAACCATGCTTGCAGAACTGAACACAGTTTTCAAGTTAAGAAAGGGGCAGGGCACGGAGCTCAAGAGCCATGGGACAAACAGTGGTCAAAGTTCATCAGTCAGTAACAAAGCCTGAATACTCTGGTGTAAGACATCAGTGTTCTGATGGGACCCATAGAGGTAAAAGCTTTGGCTGAAGATTTAAAGAATCTTTTTATCTTTTTGGAAATCAAAATGCTCTCTTAGGTAACATTCAGCTGATACAATACAGCTAGAAAGGGAAAAAAACCCAAAACCTTACCACAACCAAACCTTATCCTATCCAAACCTCACTGGTATTCAGGAATTGAGTTTGTATCTTCTGCTTTTGGATGCAGCATTTGAAAAAAGGCTATCTCCTGTGGTTATGTAAAGATAGACTAGCAGGAGCATTTTTGATCTTGTGTAATACACATTTTCTTGTGCATTCTGCTTTTTCTATTGTGATCGGCACAATTTTAAGTTTGAACTGGAACTATGGCAATGAAACATACATGATTTACAAAACCACAGCCTGGGTATAAGGCTAATGGATATGTCTTGCATTTTTTTTAGTTCAGTTCAGGGTTGCATTTCTGGAACAGACACTGTCTTACACAACATGCTTTGCTTAGCATCACATTGTCGTCCTGAGAGTCTTTTTCACATGAAATAGAACTGCAAGATGCACTTCAGACACTGAGAACATTCAAACTTTGTGCTAGTTTGCAGATGAGTTCCAAAATACAACATAAGTAAGGTATGCCTGTTGCAAATGCTGTGTCCCAAAGCCCTGAGCTAAAAGATTTGAATTTCCTTTTGCAAGCCAAGATACAGGTGAATAAGACAGAACAGGCAAAGCAGGTAGTTCTACATAGCTAGGCAATAGGTCTAAACAGCATTATGGTTGAAACAGCTTCTCCCATTGTAGGGTCAATCATTTCATTTCACATTGTTAAAAGGCTTTGCTATTCAGTAGCAATCGGAGTCCAAAACCCATTTCCCTGTAGCAGAGACCATTACCTAGAGTTCAGAAAAAAATAGCTGGGCACACTATGTTAAAACATGCTCAAGAGAGACCCACAAACATGCAGCCTGACTTTAGAACTGCAGCTCACAAATCTGCAAGTTCAGTGGCCAGTGGACCCAAGATAAAGTTCACTTCCACATGTTCCCCGTGCAAGAGTGCTGTCGCTGCCTGACTCTGAAACAGGAGAAGGGAGGGGCAGAAGAGCATGTGAGACTGTGAGAGGCCAAAGACAGAGTAACCTTGGATTCTACTCTTCTACTTGTAAACCAATTTCAGTTTCTTGAGCCATAGGCTACTTTATTATTACATATGTATAAACCAAATCTGTAAACCTCTGGAATCCTGACATAGGATGGTAGTCAGTACAACTAACGTGAAGATATTTTGGGTTCGAGAAATACATCTGCAGCTCACTACACCTTATCCTACATCCTCATCTAAGGCTTTATTCCATAGGGAGATGCTTGTGACAGAAGCAGAGATTTCCTTCATTTGGCATACCAAAAATACTGAGATTTGGTAGTTGAAATTCTTAATAAGTTCTTGTTGTAAGATCCTGATGGAGTATATGTGAGTTCTGACTGGTGATAAGAATAATTAAAAAATAACAAACCCACAAAACAAAACAAAAAACCCCCCAAACAACCCAAATCACAAGCAAACCAAAACCCAACAGGTACAGAGTGTGTAGCTAACAACTGGAAAATGTACCTGCATATTTGCTAGATTCTTCCTAACTTAAGATTTGCAATCAGAGAAAGTAATTTGAAAAACTACGCTGTAGCAGAAAAAAATAGAAAAGTCTCAGACAGAGAGCAAGTTGCACATCCTGCTGATGACACCAGATGTGATAGTTTGGGAATTCCCTGCCCCTCCCACTTTATAAAATCACTAGATCAAAAAACCTGGAAGTTAAGGACTGAAGCTCTATTTACAGCTTAGCACAATGTACAAGCAGATATATACACAATAGACATGAATAGTTACAGAAATATACAAGTTAAAGGTCATACAGAAACACAATTCCCCTCCCAGAAATCAGAGTCCCCAGGAGGGGCTCCCAACCACCCTTCCACCTTCTTTCTTAGTTAGGTTACTCAGCAGAGGGGAGAAGACAAAAAGCTAAGGAGACCAAGACTCTGTCTCTCTGTCTTATCTATATTTGTGTTCTTGTTCTTATACATCTTGGCAAGCCTATGAGTGAAGTAGACATCACCATTATTTGCTTTTCACCGCCTATAATATATTTTTTTATTATAATATTCCAATTAGCTTCAAACCAGCACACCAGAGCATAGTGTTACTGAGACAGAAACTAGTAACACAGACACAAGGTCAAGCCAATAATCTTAGCTGGATGTACCCTGATATACCACACAAACCAGGTCTGATGAAGCTTAATACTATAGTTGCCCAGTGCACAGGGCCAAGGAGGCAGAGGGTAAGCAGCTTCAAGACAAAACAGTCACAAACATAAGGATCCCTCCATTTTATTCCTCCATTTGTCCACTAAAGAAATGACAGGACCCTCCAAAGAAATTTCTTTAAAGCAAACAATCTCAGAGTCTTGTGTTTACCAAGGACAGGCATGACATTTCTCTGGTCAGGAAGCTCTTACAATGCCAAGGACCATTCTTTGGTAATGAGGCAATATTAATCAGGCTCTTAGGGGGAGCCAGAGGAGACAACACCCACCACTTATTTACCAGCCTTGTGCCTCATGGGTTCCTGGACAATTTGCTACATCAGTGCTTGCTAAACCGGTTGCTGTAAAGCAATTAAGTAGGAGCTGTGATTGCGGATTTCCTCTAGTTGCAGTTTTGTAATTGTGCTTCCTTATTAAAGTACATTTTAGGATAAATGCTGTTGTTTGTTTTTATTTTTTTCACCATGTAGAAACATTGCATTGTGTTTAATAAAGATTATGGGTTTGGAACAGCATTAATTACTGGAAAAAGTAGTTTAAAAATTAAAAAAGAAGTGTAGTGGGCAAAAAAGAAATATAGTAGGGAAAAAAAGATGTGTAGTGGAAAAAAAAGTGTAGTGGGGAAAAAAAAGTGTAGTGGAAAAAAAAAAGAAGTGTAGTGAAAAAAAGAATATTGAGACGAAAGCACTTCTTTCTGTGGTTCATCAGCACTCACTTCAAATACTAATTTGCTTATTGAGTTTGCAGAGAAGTAGAAACTAGCAAAACTATTGGACACAGCTCCTTCCACACAGTACATTTTCCTGTCTGTATTTTGGGAGAAGTCTTTTCTGCACCAGTGTGCCCATCTGCAGAAGAATACAAAGAATAAATCAGATGCAGTCAAAACAGACTTACCGTGTAATAGGCAATGGAAACTGGAGGCAGCCACAAATGGTTCTGTTTGTAAATGGCACTTCCATAAACTGAATGTGTGCGTAGCTAGCAAATTAATGTAAAGAATCAAAGTTGCCTGTGCTTTGGATCATAATCCAGCTAATTACTGTGCTTTGCAACACTATTTTAATTCCTTGCAGACAGGATTATACTGAGCAGCTGCTCAATGTTTTGTTTCATCCTTTTGTTCAGACCAGTGCTTGAGTAATAGTAAGAAAGATGTGAGGCTACATTGAACACATTCCTTTACGCATTTTTCTATGAGGCTGGCAATCCAGAAGCTCATAAAATACTCTCATAATGTGTTTGGCACATGAGACAACATTATTTTTCCCATTATAGAAATCTGGATCTAAACTGTGAAGGACTGCAGAGACATCTTTTATTTTCTCATTGTCGTATTAGGTCTAAGCAGGCCAAAATAGGCTTATTCATGTCCTGGCTTGCCCAGACATGTTCCCCTGCTCCCCCTCCTTCTGTTTTGGGGAGAAGCAACTGCAGGAAAGAGGACAAAGAACCTGGAGCCACTGAGTCTAAGGACCCTGGCCATTTGCATCCTGTGGTGAACAAGGTACACAGGCTCAGCTTGTGCCTGCCTTGTGCCAGGCCTGTGTTCTGCCCTAAAAAAGGTAAAGCAAGCCTATGGCTTCACCTAATAATGTCAAGCTTGGCTGCCATTCTGATTGGGTATTCTGTGTCCAAAGACCCATTAGTCTCAGGCTGGATTGGTAAAAGGAGATGAGCAGGTGACGCAACCTGCTCTGCCTTTGTATTCATGCTCCTGCTGCACCACTGCGTCCTGAACTGCCTGGAAACTGACTTCCAAGTGTTTACCAGAAAGAGGTCCATACCTCCACATGATCAGCCTGCGCAG